>JAXIVJ010001541.1:32500-134606 GCA_036785665.1 Chirona hameri
AGACAGATAAGACAGATAGACAGATAGACAGATAGACAGATAGACAGATAGACAGATAGACAGATAGACAGATAGACAGATAGACAGATAGACAGATAGACAGATAGACAGATAGACAGATAGACAGATAGACAGATAGACAGATAGACAGATAGACAGATAGACAGATAGACAGATAGACAGATAGACAGATAGACAGATAGACAGATAGACAGATAGACAGATAGACAGATAGACAGATAGACAGATAGACAGATAGACAGATAGACAGATAGACAGATAGACAGATAGACAGATAGACAGATAGACAGATAGACAGATAGACAGATAGACAGATAGACAGATAGACAGATAGACAGATAGACAGATAGACAGATAGACAGATAGACAGATAGACAGATAGACAGATAGACAGATAGACAGATAGACAGATAGACAGATAGACAGATAGACAGATAGACAGATAGACAGATAGACAGATAGACAGATAGACAGATAGACAGATAGACAGATAGACAGATAGACAGATAGACAGATAGACAGATAGACAGATAGACAGATAGACAGATAGACAGATAGACAGATAGACAGATAGACAGATAGACAGATAGACAGATAGACAGATAGACAGATAGACAGATAGACAGATAGACAGATAGACAGATAGACAGATAGACAGATAGACAGATAGACAGATAGACAGATAGACAGATAGACAGATAGACAGATAGACAGATAGACAGATAGACAGATAGACAGATAGACAGATAGACAGATAGACAGATAGACAGATAGACAGATAGACAGATAGACAGATAGACAGATAGACAGATAGACAGATAGACAGATAGACAGATAGACAGATAGACAGATAGACAGATAGACAGATAGACAGATAGACAGATAGACAGATAGACAGATAGACAGATAGACAGATAGACAGATAGACAGATAGACAGATAGATAGACAGATAGACAGATAGACAGATAGACAGATAGACAGATAGACAGATAGACAGATAGACAGATAGACAGATAGACAGATAGACAGATAGACAGATAGACAGATAGACAGATAGACAGATAGACAGATAGACAGATAGACAGATAGACAGATAGACAGATAGACAGATAGACAGATAGACAGATAGACAGATAGACAGATAGACAGATAGACAGATAGACAGATAGACAGATAGACAGATAGACAGATAGACAGATAGACAGATAGACAGATAGACAGATAGACAGATAGACAGATAGACAGATAGACAGATAGACAGATAGACAGATAGACAGATAGACAGATAGACAGATAGACAGATAGACAGATAGACAGATAGACAGATAGACAGATAGACAGATAGACAGATAGACAGATAGACAGATAGACAGATAGACAGATAGACAGATAGACAGATAGACAGATAGACAGATAGACAGATAGACAGATAGACAGATAGACAGATAGACAGATAGACAGATAGACAGATAGACAGATAGACAGATAGACAGATAGACAGATAGACAGATAGACAGATAGACAGATAGACAGATAGACAGATAGACAGATAGACAGATAGACAGATAGACAGATAGACAGATAGACAGATAGACAGATAGACAGATAGACAGATAGACAGATAGACAGATAGAACAGATAGACAGATAGACAGATAGACAGATAGACAGATAGACAGATAGACAGATAGACAGATAGACAGATAGACAGATAGACAGATAGACAGATAGACAGATAGACAGATAGACAGATAGACAGATAGACAGATAGACAGATAGACAGATAGACAGATAGACAGATAGACAGATAGACAGATAGACAGATAGACAGATAGACAGATAGACAGATAGACAGATAGACAGATAGACAGATAGACAGATAGACAGATAGACAGATAGACAGATAGACAGATAGACAGATAGACAGATAGACAGATAGACAGATAGACAGAATAGACAGATAGACAGATAGACAGATAGACAGATAGACAGATAGACAGATAGACAGATAGACAGATAGACAGATAGACAGATAGACAGATAGACAGATAGACAGATAGACAGATAGACAGATAGACAGATAGACAGATAGACAGATAGACAGATAGACAGATAGACAGATAGACAGATAGACAGATAGACAGATAGACAGATAGACAGATAGACAGATAGACAGATAGACAGATAGACAGATAGACAGATAGACAGATAGACAGATAGACAGATAGACAGATAGACAGATAGACAGATAGACAGATAGACAGATAGACAGATAGACAGATAGACAGATAGACAGATAGACAGATAGACAGATAGACAGATAGACAGATAGACAGATAGACAGATAGACAGATAGACAGATAGACAGATAGACAGATAGACAGATAGACAGATAGACAGATAGACAGATAGACAGATAGACAGATAGACAGATAGACAGATAGACAGATAGACAGATAGACAGATAGACAGATAGACAGATAGACAGATAGACAGATAGACAGATAGACAGATAGACAGATAGACAGATAGACAGATAGACAGATAGACAGATAGACAGATAGACAGATAGACAGATAGACAGATAGACAGATAGACAGATAGACAGATAGACAGATAGACAGATAGACAGATAGACAGATAGACAGATAGACAGATAGACAGATAGACAGATAGACAGATAGACAGATAGACAGATAGACAGATAGACAGATAGACAGATAGACAGATAGACAGATAGACAGATAGACAGATAGACAGATAGACAGATAGACAGATAGACAGATAGACAGATAGACAGATAGACAGATAGACAGATAGACAGATAGACAGATAGACAGATAGACAGATAGACAGATAGACAGATAGACAGATAGACAGATAGACAGATAGACAGATAGACAGATAGACAGATAGACAGATAGACAGATAGACAGATAGACAGATAGACAGATAGACAGATAGACAGATAGACAGATAGACAGATAGACAGATAGACAGATAGACAGATAGACAGATAGACAGATAGACAGATAGACAGATAGACAGATAGACAGATAGACAGATAGACAGATAGACAGATAGACAGATAGACAGATAGACAGATAGACAGATAGATAGATAGATAGATAGATAGATAGATAGATAGATAGATAGATAGATAGATAGATAGATAGATAGATAGATAGATAGATAGATAGATAGATAGATAGATAGATAGATAGATAGATAGATAGATAGATAGATAGATAGATAGATAGATAGATAGATAGATAGATAGATAGATAGATAGATAGATAGATAGATAGATAGATAGATAGATAGATAGATAGATAGATAGATAGATAGATAGATAGATAGATAGATAGATAGATAGATAGATAGATAGATAGATAGATAGATAGATAGATAGATAGATAGATAGATAGATAGATAGATAGATAGATAGATAGATAGATAGATAGATAGATAGATAGATAGATAGATAGATAGATAGATAGATAGATAGATAGATAGATAGATAGATAGATAGATAGATAGATAGATAGATAGATAGATAGATAGATAGATAGATAGATAGATAGATAGATAGATAGATAGATAGATAGATAGATAGATAGATAGATAGATAGATAGATAGATAGATAGATAGATAGATAGATAGATAGATAGATAGATAGATAGATAGATAGATAGATAGATAGATAGATAGATAGATAGATAGATAGATAGATAGATAGATAGATAGATAGATAGATAGATAGATAGATAGATAGATAGATAGATAGATAGATAGATAGATAGATAGATAGATAGATAGATAGATAGATAGATAGATAGATAGATAGATAGATAGATAGATAGATAGATAGATAGATAGATAGATAGATAGATAGATAGATAGATAGATAGATAGATAGATAGATAGATAGATAGATAGATAGATAGATAGATAGATAGATAGATAGATAGATAGATAGATAGATAGATAGATAGATAGATAGATAGATAGATAGATAGATAGATAGATAGATAGATAGATAGATAGATAGATAGATAGATAGATAGATAGATAGATAGATAGATAGATAGATAGATAGATAGATAGATAGATAGATAGATAGATAGATAGATAGATAGATAGATAGATAGATAGATAGATAGATAGATAGATAGATAGATAGATAGATAGATAATTTTTTTGTCCCTTTTCAGATTACACCACAGGGCACAGTCCACATGTTAAAGGAAATAGTTCACCTTCAACATTAGTTTTAAACTGAGATAGCTGTTTTGTAGCCCATGTTGGGAAACCCCTATCTGCAAGTTTCCTTGACTGAAAAAGACTCTCCAGCCGAAGATATTTGACTTCTTGGCGAAGGAATTCGGCGCATATATGATATACTGTACCGTCTGAAAGTGCCAGGTGTATCTAAATTGTCATTGTGGATGCATTTTTTTGTCCCTTTTCAGATTACACCACAGGGCACACACAGTCCACATGTTAAAGGAAATAGTTCACCTTCAACATTAGTTTTAAACTGAGATAGCTGTTTTGTAGCCCATGTTGGGAAACCCCTATCTGCAAGTTTCCTTGACTGAAAAAGACTCTCCAGCCGAAGATATTTGACTTCTTGGCGAAGGAATTCGGCGCATATATGATATACTGCCATGGAGCATGCGCAGACTGCCATGGAGCATGCGCAGACCAATAACGCACACCATAACATTAATGATTTACGACCTGTCCTGAATTGGCGCGATGTAGGACCATTTTTTAAAATAAAAAAAGAAACTGTATTCAAAAATATAATAAAATCGTGTTCTGAAAAAATTCCGAAGGTGAACTATTTCCTTTAAACATGCTGTCACATTGTGCTAACCTGTGGATCGTGGGCTGGCAAGAAGCAAAAGCGCAAGGAAATGGATCTCACTTTCTTTCACTTTCCAAAAGAGAAGATGATCTGGGCAGCATGGGTGCACAAGTGTGCCAGGGCAGACCTGTTTAAAGGAAATAGTTCACCTTCAACATGGGATTTTTAACTGAAATAGCAGTTTTGTAGCCCGTGTTGAGAAATCCTTATTTGGAACTTGTCTTGGCTGAAAAGACTCTCCAGCCGAAGATATTTGACTTTTTGGCGAAGGAATGCGGCGCATATATGATATACCGTACCGTCTGAGAGTGCCAGCACTGGTCTGAGCATGCACAGACCAATAACGCACACAATAACATTAATAATTTACGACCTTCTGTCCTGAATTGGCGCGATGTAGGACCATTTTTGAAAAGAAAAAAAGAAACTGTATTAAAAAATATAATAAAATCGTGTTCTGAAAAATTTCCGAAGGTGAACTATTTCCTTTAATGGCGAAAATTCTTCTGTCTGCTCTGAGCACTTTGTGGAGGAAGATTATGATGCATCATATAATAAAGATAACTTTAGTTCCTGACACCAAACCGAAGCTCAGAATTGATGCAATCCCTTCTAAAAATCTTCCAGCATCCATCTCAAGGTATTACACTTGTGGCATCAGCATCAGTAAAATAGTTTGCATCTTCCATTCTTTTAAGTACTTGCTTGGGTCCTTGGTTAATTATTGCCTGCATATATAAGGTACCTTTACCATTGTTTGTCATGCTTATTTTACACACTACTTTTTATTGACAATTGCATTAATTAATGTACAGTTAGTACTTGTAAGCTTTTCAATGTTTCCTGTGTACCGCGCTTTATCATCACTTATCACTTAGCATCAAGGCAGCAGAATGCTAGGATCATAGATGTCAAATTTAGTTATATAATTAAAAGATTGAGCTGATTGTCTGGATGAGCTGATTGTCTGGTGCATATCTATGTAGTTCTGATGCATATCTTAACCCTCGCCCTGGGGGGGGGGGGGGCTGACTGCCCCCCCCCCCCTCAGGTTTTTCTTGAATAACTTTTTACACATGCGGTGGATCTTGCCTAAATTTTTCAGTAGCTGAGTTTACAACAATTATACGGAAGCTGTAACAATTTTATTGAAATTAGTTGAGTAGATTGGGAGATGATCATGTTTTGATGACGTCATGTTGGTGGAAAAACGATAAATATTTGAAAAATCGTAGAAAACAGAGTTTTGAAGCAAATTGCAAACGCAATTCACCAAAGATACAAAATGTAATTCTGTTTAAAATGGCAATCTCGGATTTCCGAATTTTTTGGTGTTTTGACCCCTAAAATACAAATTAAATGATTTTTGTCTTCAATCACCACAATTCAAAATTTTCAAAGATGTTAGAAAAACCGGAATATATATAAGAGAAATGAGTATGGAAATACCCAAACCAAATTTCAAAGCAATGTTTCTATTTTTGACTGAGTGATGGCTCCATAAGTGTAAGAAACTCATGACGTCATTTTTTTTAATAACATTTGGGACTTCTTTTACCAGATACGAACAAATTATTATCTTTTCTGTATTTCTGAGACAAAACTGGTCTAGGAACATGCATTTTTATTTACATTTACCACTTTTTAATTTTGAGGTTTTCTGACAGCAAAATCGCTGTTCTGGACGTGGTCGATCGAGGTCATTCACATGACCTGGAAGGTCACTCGTTGACCCGAAACCTAAAAAAAATGCATACCGTTAGATTCCAAACATGACAGGCAATATGTTGGTTTTTAGAGCGTTGCTCTATGTTGCTTGGTTTGGAAGTTAACCGTTTTTTTTAGGAACCCCCGTAGGGCGAAGGTGAAAAACCTCCAGTAGGGCGAGGGTTAACATTAATTTTGACATAGTATGTAATATGTATTGATTGTCTTGGAAGAGATTGGTGTTTGCCAATTCAATAAATATTTGCTTGTGTGTCACACACAATACAAATTTGATGCAGTTTAATAGCCTATAATTGGAGGTGTCAAAGAAAGGTGATATGTTTTGTTACACCATATTGAAATTAGTGCATATAGAGGCCTCCTTCCCTGCATTTACTTACCAATGTGTTGCATATCTACAGGAAGACAGACAACTCAGTGGAGGCGTGCCAGACTAGTGTCGGTGGAGGCGTGCTGGACTCCGTCGACAGTGGAGGCGTGCCGGACTCTGGTGTCAGTGGAGGCGTGCCGGACTCTGGAGGCAGTGGATGCGTGCCGGACTTGTGGCAGTGGAGTCACGCCGGTCTCTGGTGGCAGTGGAGTCGTGGCCGAATCAGGTGGCAGTGGAGGCGTGCTGGACTCCGTAGGCAGTGGAGGCGTGCTGGACTCTGGTGGCAGTGGAGGCGTACCGGACTCTGGTGCCAGTGGAGGCGTGCTGGACTCCGTCGGCAGTGGAGGCGTGCCGAACTCTGGAGGCAGTGGAGGCGTGCCGGACTCTGGAGGCAGTGGAGGCGCGCCGGACTCTGGTGGCAGTGGATGCGTGCCGGACTCTGGTGGCAGTGGAGGCGTGCCGGACTCGGGTGGCAGTGTCGCCTCCACCTGCGGCTCAGGTAGTTTGAATGCCGCTCGCGCTGATATCAAGGCACAGGAAAGAGCAGCGAACCAGGTTCGCCACCACAGCAGGAGCTCCGAGTGATCTGGCGGAGCTCCAAGTCATTGCTGACCTGTCACCATCTGTCGCTAAACGGCCGCTGCGCGACCGCATACAGACCGCTGTCCTGGCGTCTTCTTCCGCCGCCCTGCCGCTGCCCTGTCGCTGCCATGGCGTCGTCTTCCGCCGCCCCGCCGCTGTCCTTCCGTAGCCCGGCCGCCGCCGCTGGCGAGAGTGAGCGGACGTCTTCGCAAAGGAGGCCAGCGCCCTCCTCTAACAATATACGCCCATCGACGTCGCCACTGGCGGATCCAGGGGGGGGGGGGGGCATTTAGGGTGGCCGCCCCCCCCCCCCCCCCCCCCCCCCCCCAGCCCAAAGTGGCCTGTTTGCCCCCCCCCCCCCCAAAGGTTCACTCAAAAAGTGATCGTTAATGACTAAACAATACCTTATTTTTTATCTTTGTGATAAAAGTAATTCTTTGGTGAAAAAAATATGGAAGTAATTTGGTAGCAATCGACATAGGCAAAAGAAACATTAGTGGCGCAAGACACAATCCGAAGACAAGGACATATATAAGCCTTGTCTGAAGCACGGTAAATACAAGGCCATATATAGGAGGTAGAGTCATCAGGCGATTCTGTGTGATCATGACGTCAGAGCGTGACGTTATGTGGATCCATCGGCCTCCTCCGCCATTGCAGTTAATGCTATTTCGGGAGAAATAAATATCATCTAACTCGGAAAGTAAAAATGTTACGAAAAAGAAAAAGACAGCGTTGAAAAGCTCAAAATAGGGCAAATAGAAATATTCTGGATCATTTTAGGCTCAGATCAATATTGAGGTCACTAGAGGTCATCAAAGGTCAGGGCCTTGTTTACGGTCACCCTGCGGTTAGGCGGTCACCAGCTGAGGCTCTAAGCCCCGCCCCTTCGATGAAATTTTGATTTGACCTAAACCACATGGAATTGTATGAATCGACGTGTTCTGACGAGGCGAACACGATGACATCAAAATCATTGCTGTATCTATATTTGTCAAAAAGTTATTTGCGAAAAACAGTTTTAACCGACTGCAGACGACATGCGCCAGAATTGACTACTGGGGTGATGTCATAAGTAGAAGTGGACACGTTACGAAGATAGGGATGACACCCCCCTGGGTAAATATAATACTTCTGAAGGTAAGTTTGGCCATGTGCGTCAAGTTAGTATTCGTTTTCGTATTCGTATTCGTTTTCAGCGTCAAGTTCCGATTTTCCCCAAACTTAGCATATGGGTAGATCTCATCGAGTTATGCACGAATGTGCAATCCGTTTTGACCTAGGACAAATGGTTTGACCTCCAGAGGTCACTGAAATGTCATCGCACGGGGTACCCTCTAATTGTTTCGTTTACCGTCCGATTTAATCGCAAAGGGGCTCAAACGACTCGCCGGCACCCCAGCTTGCGTCATAAAAAAATCACCTAGAGGTCAAAGGTCCAGGTCACGGGGACGAATACGAGATTTTAAGCTTCGATACCAGCTTGTGTACCCGATAGTTTTTACGTTTACCGTCCGATTTGCTCGCATTGGGCAAAAAGGGACTCGCCGGCACGTTAGCTTGCGTCAGGAAAAACAAAAAGTCATCCAGAGGTCAAATGTCAAGGTCACGGGGACGAATACGAGATTTTAAGCTTCGGTACCAGCATGGTGTACCCTCTAGTTTTTTTTCGTTTACCGTCCGATTTGCTCGCAATGGGCAAAAAGGGACTCGACGGCACCCCACCTTACGTCAGGAAAAACAAAAAATCACCTATCGGTCAAAGGTCAAGGTCACGGGGACGAATACGATATTTTAAGCTTCGGTACCAGATTGTTTACCCTCTAGTTTTTTTCGTTTACCGTCCGATTTGCTCGCAATGGGCAAAAAGGGACTCGCCGGCACGTTAGCTTGCGTCAGGAAAAACAAAAAGTCATCCAGATGTCAAAGGTCAAGGTCACGGGGACCAATACGAGATTCTAAGCTTCGGTACCAGCTTGTGTACCCTCTACTTTTTTCGTTTACCGTCTGATTTGCTCGCAATAGGCAAAAAGAGACTCGCCGGCACCTCAGCTTGCGTCAGGAAAAACAAAACATCACCTAAATGTCAAGGTCACGGGGACGAATACGAGATTTTAAGCTTCGGTACCAGCTTGTGTACCCTCTAGTTTTTTTTCGAGATTTTAAGCTTCGGTACCGAAGCTTAACATCTCGTATTCGTCCCCGTGACCTTGACCTTTGACCTCTAGGTGATGTTTTGTTTTTCCTGACGCAAGCTAACGTGCCGGCGAGTCCCTTTTTGCCCATTGCGAGCAAATCGGACGGTAAAAGAAAAGAAACTAGAGGGTACACAAGCTGGTACCGAAGCTTAGAATTTCGTATTCGTCCCCGTGACCTTGACCTTTGACCTCTGGATGACTTTGTGTTTTTCCTGACGCAAGCTAACGTGCCGGCGAGTTCCTTTTTGCCCATTGCGAGCAAATCGGATTGTAAACTAACAAACTAGAGGGTACACCATGCTGGTACCGAAGCTTAGAATCTCGTATTCGTCCCCGTGACTTTTACCTTTGACCTCTAGGTGATGTTTTGTTTTACCTGACGCAAGCTGGGGTGCCGCCGAGTCCCTTTTTGCCCATTGCAAGCAAATCGGACGGTAAACTAAAAAACTAGAGGGTACACAAGCTGGTACCGAAGCTTAAAATCTCGTATTCGTCCCCGTGACCTTGACCTTTGACCTCTATGTAATTTTGTGTTTTTCCTGACGTAAGCTAGAGTGCCAGCGAGTCCCTTTTTTCCATTGCGAGCAGATCGGACGGTAAACGAAAAAAACTAGAGGGTACACAAGCTGGTACCGAAGCTTAGAATCTCGTATTCGTCCCCGTGACCTTGACCCTTGACCTCTAGGTGATTTTTTGTTATTCCTGACGCAAGGTGGGTTGCCGGCGAGTTCCTTTTTTCCCATTGCGAGCAAATTAGACGGTAAACGAAAAAACTAGAAGGTACACAAGCTGGTACCGAAGCTTAAAATCTCGTATTCGTCCCCGTGACCTTGACCTTGGACCTCTAGGTGATTTTTTGTTTTTCCTGACGCAAGGTGGGGTGCCGTCGAGTCCCTTTTTGCCCATTGCGAGCAAATCGGACGGTAAACAAAACAAAACTAGAGGGTACACAAGCTGGTACCGAAGCTTAACATATCGTATTCGTCACCGTGACCTTGACCTTTGACCTCTAGGTGATGTTTTGTTTTTCCTGACGCAAGCTGGGGTGCCGTCGAGTCCCTTTTTGACCATTGCAAGCCAATCGGACGGTAAACGAAAAAAAAAACTAGAAGGTACACAAGCTGGTACTGAAGCTTAAAATCTCGTATTCGTCCCCGTGACCTTGACCTTTGACCTCTAGGTGATGTTTTGTTTTACCTGACGCAAGCTGGGTGTCGTCGAGTCCCTTTTTGCCCATTGCAAGCAAATCGGACGGTAAACTAAACAACTAGAGGGTACACAAGCTGGTACCGAAGCTTAAAATCTCGTATTCGTCCCCGTGACCTTGACCTTTGACCTCTATGTGATTTTTTGTTTTTCCTGACGCAAGCTAGGGTGCCAGCGAGTCCTTTTTTTTCATTGCGAGCAGATCGTACGGTAAACGAAAAAAAAACTAGAGGGTACACAACCTGGTACCGAAGCTTAGAATCTCGTATTCGTCCCCGTGACCTTGACCTTTGACCTCTAGGGGATTTTTTTTATTCCTGACGAAAGGTGGGGTGCCGGCCAGTCCCTTTTTTCCCATTGCGAGCAAATCGGACGGTAAACGAGAAAAAAACTAGATGGTACACAAGCTGGTACCGAAGCTTAAAATCTCGTATTCGTCCCCGTGACCTTGACCTTGGACCTCTAGGTGATTTTTTGTTTTTCCTGACGCAAGCTGGGATGCCGAAGAGTCCCTTTTTTCCCATTGCAAGCAAATCGGACGGTAAACTAAAAACTAGAGGGTACACAAGCTGGTACCGAAGCTTAAAATATCGTATTCGTCCCCGTGGCCTTGACCTTTGACCTCTATGTGATTTGTTGTCCGAACCCGCGGGGGGGAGGGCAGAATCTTCGCCTCCCTGATTTTCTCAATAACCTGAAAACTATGATAGATATCAACGTGAAACTTTCAATACCTTATCCTGCATCAAGTCTAAGTCTTCTCACCAACTCTAAATGAAATTGATGTAGTATTTTGGGAGATAATGACATTTAATGACGTCATGTCATGCCATTTTTGGTGGAAAAACAATAAATGTTTGGCAAATAGTAGAAATCAGAGTTTTCAAGCAAATTGCAAATAAAACACGCGAAAAGAAGGGAAAAGACATTTTCTTCAAAATGGCTCTCGGATTTCCAATATTTTTTGTCAACCCCAATTTTGTTTTGTTGTGAATTTGAAAAGTGGATTTGTTATGCTCGAATACCAAAATAAGGTAACCGGCCCAAATCCCCGGAGAAAAAAAATGGGGGTACCTTTTTGCCACGAAAAGTTGCCCCCCCCCCCCCCCCAAAAAAAAAAAAAACGACGGCTGGATCCGCCAGTGGACGTCGCCACCACCCAGAAGGCCGTCTCCCGATCCGCCACCTCCACCTGGCAGCGATCATGGCCTGGCGGGCTGTACAAGGATCATGAAACCCGCCAGCGGGGCCCGGTCGGCGACGGCGACCGGGCCCCGCTACGGTGGACATCCGGCAGCTCCGAGCCGGGCTCTGGAGCGGCTCGGAGCAGTACCTCCACCGGGTCGGCCGCCGACCTACGCTCGGTTGAGAGCAGTGCAGCGCCGAGGGATGTCCCGCCGCCCTGTGCCGGCTATGCAGAGAATAGGCGGACACACCGCGGCACGTGCTGCAGCGGTGCCCCGCCCTGGTCAGAGCTCGCCTCCGGCACCTGGGCGTCATCCACCCGGACCCGACTACCCTGCGCGCTGACGGTGTGGTGGCGGCCTTGACCGCCGGATTCCGCGCCCAACTGAGCCGCAATGGCTACACCCGGGATGCGAGCCGGAGGGAGTAACGAACGAACGAACGAGAGTTGTATTCCGGATGTGGCGAGATTGGTACTCTCGCCTGTCTGGTCTGCCGCTGTTGGCATCGATATAGGGGGGCGAGAACGACAATGCCGTGCCGTGTGTGCCACAGTATGTTGCTTTGTGCCGATGTGTGCCGCTGTCGGGTGGGGGTGGGGGGGGGGGGGCGAGAACGGCACTCTGACCTGCCTCTGTCTACTGCTTTGTGCCACTGCGTGACTGTCTGCCTCTGTGTGCAACTGTCTGCCGCTGTGTGCCACTGAGGGCGGAGGCGAGAGCCGCACTCTGCCCTGCTGCTGTATGCTGCTGTCTTGACACAAGCTCTGTTTACCGTAACTGAACACACCCCGTCTGTCTGAGAAGGATCCCAGTCTGTCATGGCACTCGGAGGGGTGTGAGGTCACAACCCGACGGAAAACTATGTGAGACGTGCTGGCCACCTTGAGCAGTGTTGCAAAATGCATATTCGCTCTTGTGTCGGAATATGGACAGCTGATTAAATGAACCGTAGCTTGATGATTCGTAAAAAAATGTATCACAGATATCGAATGATTACAGTTTGTTGAAGTACGGATGTACCACACCAAATTACATCCCACGAACTAGATTTGGCGGCCGACCGATACTTAGCTCCACAAGCGGGACGCGGGCGAAGAGACGCCCAGTGACGTCACACAACGGTCGGTGCAGAATGTAAACAAATCGCCTGGTGACGCTACCTTCTTATAGGGCCTTGGCTTTGGTCAAGCTCAAGTATGGCCCCCAGTCAAGGGTATTGGCAGCTTCATGCTTTGGTGCCGTCACCAAAGCGTGAAGTTTTATTTTGTCTCCATCAATGTTAACGCTATGGGAAGTTCAGTGATATTGAGCAAAATGCAAACTCGATTGAGCAATGAGTTAGCAGTGATAGGAAAAAAGTAAGCAAACCATAGGAAAGCCACATACTATGTCTTTTGATGTCAGGTTCTACTTTGCCTGTGGCTTGTACGAAAACATGTTAAATATGGTCTTATGTGAAAGGAAGTTTCCCTTGCATGCGCACTGCCGGGGGCTGATTTCCGCCCTCCCCCCGATGTTTTTGATGAATAGCGAAAAAACGGCCACGCGCAGCGCCACCAAAATTGGCACAGCTGTTTGGGCATCAATTATCCACATGGTGTGCAATTCTTCACATCGGGTGATCTCAGGTCAGGTCACCAGGTCAAGTCAAGTGACCCCACCTCCAAACATGTTTGCGGTCGTGCCACAGCCAATGTGATTGACCGAACAGTCTGAAACTCACAGGATGTTATCAGGTCATAAGTACCTACAATTTGTTTATCTCGAATTTGTCATACCGGTGACCTAAGGTCAGGTCGATTTCGTGACCTCCCCATTAAAAGTCGATGGGGAGAAATTAAAACACGTATACATCCATAAGAAATGGCTAAATTTGACTAGTTTTCACCATATATGTGCCAACTTTAAAACCACATGTCACATTTCTGTTCATTGACCTCTACGAGGTCAACTCGACCCCCAGGTCACGTATGGTTTTTCTTCAATAACTCTTTACCAAATCAAGGTAGAGCAATGAGGTTTTCACCATTGTATTTGTCTTGTCGAGACAAATCATTTAATGCCAAATTTGACCTTGACCTTATCTCAGGTCAGGTCATTTTTTTTGTTGTATATGGCCTAACTAGTTCACCGAATATATTTTTGATGCATCTCGACGAGACAAAGACAATGGTTTAATTGGTTTAATTAGATCATGCTTCTGTCAAAAGTTATTCCTAGAAAGCAATTTGGCGATTTTTACAATGTTCAAATTCAATAAAATGACGTCATTTTAAGAACAAAAGCTGTCTTGGTGATTCTGATACCTAATTTACCACAATTGCAATTAAAAACTATCGACCTGAGCCTAAAAATATGTAAAAAAAATACATAAGAATAAGAATGTGCACATACCAAAAGTGATTCATAATATGACGTCATTCAAATACAAAATTCACTCATTTTATAATTGAATTACTGCATGTCTCAAAAGCGCCAAATATGCCGATAAAGCGCTGCTACCATATGACCGTACCCGTTTGTCTATTTATCCTGATAGGGCCTTGAAGCTCAAGGCCGTATAAGAGCAAGGCCATAGAGACTGTATAAGAGAGGTAGAATCAGCCCCATTCAATTTGCCTGGCATCGCTTCAGCCGTGACGTCACCAATTATACAGCGAGCCGGCCTTAGCATGGTGGCCTAAGGGAAAATAGGTGGTATTCGGGTTGCAATTTCAAGCATTTCTAAAATAGTTCGTTTAGCAGATGATACATAAATATGATACCAAAGGCCTTGCCTATTCATATCTAGGGTCGTTTTGGCAAAGTTCAGTCAATTTTTTGCCCAACAAATTGTTTTATGGAACCCTGCACGCCTTCCAATAGGGGTCACTTTCATCTTATCTGACGGTCATAAGCGTCAGATTTCGCCTTTATTGACGGTGTGTCAATACCGCCAACAGCGCACCCGCGGAAGCGGAGGTGCCATGCAGGCTTTTATTACAATGGCAACCGCCGCGATTCAACTAATCCAACAACTGGCAAGCATGGTTGATTTCTTAGTATGAACTATAATGTTTGAAATAGTAAATGCCTGCCTCACTATTTTGCAACAATTCAAATCAACTGGAAATTTATTTTTGTTATTATTTCACTCCTTGAATTCAGTAGCCCAGCATTTGTCTGTCTGTAAAATAATATAATTGATACATTTTGATGCACTGGAAGTATACTAAAAACATGTGGTATAAAACCTAGAATCTAGTGAGGAATTGGTGACGTAGCAACGAGACACCTGTTGTTCTATAGCCTTGGATAGTCATCCGGGGATTTTAGCGCCCCAATCACACAACATTAGCGTGACGTCACTGTTGCTGTGGTCCGACTCGGCTGTCGCCGCACGCGGCTCGGTGCGGTGCGAATATTTCGAACGGGATACGGACAGTTGCGCCTAAGGCAGTGTCTCGTCTAACATGTTGAAGGAAATAGTTCACCTTTGGAAAATGTATCAGAACAGGATTTTATTATATTTTGTAATACAGTTTCTTTTTTTCTTTTCAAAAATGGTCCTACATCGCGCCAATTCAGGACAGAAGGTCGTAAATTATTAAGTTTATGGTGTGCGTTATTGGTCTGCGCATGTTCCATGCAGTGCTGGCACTTTCAGATGGTACGGTATATCATATATGCGCCGCATTTCTTCGCCAAAAAAGTCAAATATCTTCGGCTGGAGAGACTTTTCAGACAAGAACAGTTGCAGATAGGGATTTCTCAACACGGGCTACAAAACTGCTATTTCAGTTAAAAACCCCATGTTGAAGGTTAACTATTTCCTTTAACTAGGGGGGCAAAACCCCCAGTCACGGCTCCTGCCCCCAGTCGAGGCAGAGAACAGCCACTGGGGGGAGGGGGGGGGGAGTTTAAACAGGTTATAATTGTTGGCGAGGTGCACATTTTAACAGTTCTGTCCAAGTTATAGGCCAGGGACGTAGTATCCTATTCAGTTGAGGTGGCTTCAACCCCCCCCCCCCCCCACCTTAACGAGGAAGTGGGTCTATATCGGGGACAAATCTGTATTTTTGTGGATTTCCATTGTACTTTAACCCGCGAGTTACTGGGGTATATTTCATAACGTGTCTTACTGGGGGAGGGGGGGGGGCTATTTTTGCCACCCTCGGATCTCCGGAACTACTGGACCGAATGTAAAAATTAAAACGGCATTCGATAGCCCTGGACAATTTATCAAGGGAAACATAATATTGTTGACCTCGGGGTCACCGATGATGTCACAGGTCAGGTCAAGTACAAAATGTTTTACCGTGTCAAAAGGTCTCGATGGATGCGAGGCTACGGGGAAATAGGTGGTATTCGGGTCGCAATTTCATTTATTTCTAAAATAGTTCGTTTAGCAGATTATACATAACTGTGATGCCAAAGAACTTGCCTGTTCATATCTGGGGTCGTTTTGGCAACATGGAGTCAAATTTGTGCCAACGAAATTGTTTTATGGAACTCTGCACGGCTTCCAATAGGGGTCACTTTCAGCTTATCTGACGGTAATAAACGTCAGATTTCGCCTTTATTGACGGTGCGTCAATACCGCCAATCAGCGCACCCGCGGAAGCGGAGGTGCCATGAAGGTTTTTGTTTCCATGGCAACCACCGCGACTCATCTAATTCAACATCTGGCAAATATGGTTGATTTCTTAGTATGAACTATAATGTTTGAAATATTAAATGTCTGACTCACTATTTTGAAGCAATTCAAATCAAATGGAAAATTTAGTTTTGTATTATTTAACTATTTGAATTCAGTACGCCAGCATTTGTCTGTTTTTTGTAAGAATATAATGGATACATTTTAATGCACTGGGAGTAAACTAAAAACATGTGGTATAAAGCCAAAAATCTTGTGAGGAAATGGTGACGTAGTTTTGTATTATTTAGCAACGAGACAACCTGTTGTTCTATAGCCTTGGATCCACGAACCAAAACCAGGGGTGTGTGTTTGTCTAGTTATCCTGGGGGGGGGGGGGGGGGTGTCATCACGGGATTTCCCATGTATCGGATGCCGAGCGGCTAAGCTTAGCGACGACGTTGCTGGTGCAATTGGCCAGTCGTGGCCAGCCCGGACGCCGCAGACGCACTTTCGAGCGTTTGCGGTCTTTTGACGGGTGTTGATGAGAGCGACAATTTAAAGTCGTCGCCGTTAGATAAGTAAGTTATGTTGCAAGTCTATATTTTGAAATATTTTGCTTTTTAGTTTGTTTTGAGCATATCTTGAACATTAAGCCAAAACAATGCCATTTGCAACATTTCCTAGTACAAGGTATGACCGCCTCACCTCTCAGCCAGACTAGAGCAGCGTATGGCCGTCTCGCCCCTCAGCCAGACCGGGGCAGCGTACGGCCGTCTCGCTCCTCGGCCGGGCCGGGGCAGCGTATGTCCGTCTCTTCCCTCAGCCGGAACGGGGCTGAGGGAGGGTATGGCCGTCTCATCCCTCAGCCAGACCGGGGCAGCGTACGACCGTCTCACCCCTCAGCAGGACCAGGGCAGCGTACGGCCGTCTCGCCCCTCAGCCGGACCGATGCAGCATATGTCCATCTCGACCATCAGCCAGACCGGGGCAGCGTATGGCCGTCTCGCCCCTCAGCCGGACCGGTGCAGCGTATGCCTGTCTCGCCCTTCAGCCAGACCGGAGCAGCGTATGGCCGTCTCACTCAGCCCCACCAGTAATGGTTGGCAGCACTCGGGCGTTTGGGCGTTACAAATCTACTACACCATAGGGTTCCCATGTTAAATGGATGATTTTCAGACGAGGCTGGCTCGTAACCTATGGAACATATTTTAAATCGGAATTCTGGAAAAGATAGCTACAAGCCTTGGCTACAACGTTTTTATTTACCATTTTTCGATTTTCCAAGCAAAAAGTGGTAAAATGTGCTTGGGGGTTAACCAATGTCGCAACGCCCATTGCCGACCGTGGGTTCGAATCCCAGAGGCACCAAGTATTTTTGCGTTGGACCCAATGCATAGATAGTCATGATTCATACATCATTCGTTATGCCGGCCTTTTCTCATCTCACACCTCCCTGATTGACCTCTAATTGGTGACCTGTGATGTCACAGAAGCCAAGCTAGGTAAATAGGTCATGTAGCTCCAATTATATATAGTGTGCCGTGTGCGCCGCCACAGCAAAGTAGTGTTATCGCTTTTGGCGGCCGAACCCTCTGATTTTGGCACATTTCATGACAATAATTGACCTTCCATATCCTTCAGTGACCTTATAAATGTGCGTGATCACTGGGTCACAGCCAATATCTCATTAGCCATTATTAGGTCAAAAACAAAATTCTGCAGTGTTTCCACAATATTGTAATATGATATGTTGGTTCCTTTATTTTTTATTTAAATATTCGATAATGAATGTAACTTTATGTTCAAGATGTACTAACATATTATTGATCTATTGCATCTCCAAAGCATAATATTAATAAATGATGTATGAATTAATAAACAATAACATTCACTGATGGGAGATGAGCTCTAAGTAGCAGACGGAATCCCGGAGCAAAGCTGTAAGACTGTCTTCAATATGTTACAAACATCAAAACGAGAACTCAAGGCACCTTATTCCTAAGAGGTTGGGACAAAACGCTTCTGAATTGAGCTATGATGGGTTAACAGGGTAAATATTTGTGGGTCGACGGACCAGTAACAACAGGTTAACGGGTCAAGCTGTCTACCAAAAACAAATGTATGTGTCAACGGGTTAACGGGTTAACCATCCACTATCATTATTTCAAATTGATTACAATTTCACCAAAAAGGCTGCATTAAGCAACAGCCAGGTGCAATTAAAACCGAAGTGGCCCACCCCCAGACATAAGGAAATTTAAATTTAAAACGTAGCCACTTCAGTCTATCAATGACCTGGAACTTCGATAGGATGGCATGGTCAGAGCCTGAGCCTGCACCAGAAGCATTGCTAGCATTGGGCCTGGCCTAAGAAAGCCATTCAATCAAAACATTCAGCAGTATTTAACAATATCAAAGCTATGATCTCGTTAGTATGTGTTTCACAAGAAATAGTCACAACATCCCCACAAACTACTTTATTTAGGATTTAGGTAGGTGACCACCTACCAACGTGCCTACCGCAGGATCATGGATGGCTCATCAGTCATCATGTATTTTTATATCTCAAAACAAAAGCACAACGAATGTATTTCGCGCGTTATAGTTGAGTTTTCGTGACCGCTTCCAAATCCACTACAGTTGCACTACAGGTACTGAAATATACACTACTTCGACTACTACGTCGTGTATTTGGTGGAATTAAATTAACTAAATGAAGATATAATCTATGGAAATACAAGTTATTGATAACAAACAATACTGTCAATTTATAATAGACAAAACAATTACCAGAAAAATGATATCTTGTCTCATTAATTTGGGCGTTAAATTCCTTACTGTAGGCGGCCGCTCACTAGGCCATTCGGCGCGCGGAGGTCGCGATAACGCTACGACTTTCCGCGCATCTTTAGCGACTTTCCGCGTTCGCGTCAGCCGAAACGTCAAAAATCGCGGACGAATGTCGTCGGCCGGCCATCTGCGGACCGGCGGAAAACAAGCTGATTCGAACGAGCTTCTTTCCGCGACTGAACGCCGCGGAGCCGCGGACAACAAAATTGATCAGGTAACAGTGGCGAATATATGCAAGACAGAGGTACAAATTTTGCACAGCATGCTCTTGCCGCTGTGAAATTTGTTATCTAAAAGTTTCGTGGTTCTAAACTTACATCTTCGTCGAAAAATGTCCATCATTAATTTACCTTGTGACAGGCTGTAGGCACAGGTTGCGACATGCTGTAGGTCGGCGGGGTGGAATCTCGCGAGCAGACAGCGCCGAATCCGCCGGAACAAGGACGATATTCAGCGGTATCGACGCGATTTTCCGAGGCGGAATGTCGCAGTATATCGCGCGCCGAATGGCCTAGTGTGCGGCCGCCTTAAAGGCGGCCGCACACTAGGCCATTCGGCGCGCGATATACTGCGACATTCCGCCTCGGAAAATCGCGTCGATTTAAGGACTGCCCGTGTCGCTGTTTCGTCGCCAGGTGCGGCGACATCTCGCTGCCGCTCCGCGGGCACCGGATTGACCGACGCAGCGATTCTCACCGTCATGCCGACGGGTTTTAGTGATTGCATGGGTGTGTGTGTGTGTGTGTGTGTGTGTGTGTGTGTGTGTGTGTGTGTGTGTGTGTGTGTGTGTGTGTGTGTGTGTGTGTGTGTGTGTGTGTGTGTGTGTGTGTTGGCGTGTGTCAGTGTTTTTTATTCTTGTTTTCACTTGTGTGATTTTATTGTATGCTTTCTCTGACCATGTTTCCTGTGTTTTTAACTCATGACGAGAGGTTATAATAGCCACAGGCACATGTGGACGACCTTAATAAAAGTCTGTATCTGTATCTGTATCTAGACCGGGGCAGCGCACGGCCGTCTCGCTCATCAGCCGGACCGGGACAGCGTACGGCCGTCTCGCCCCTCAGCCGGACCGATGCAGCATATGGCCGTCTCGACCCTCAGCCAGACCGGGGCAGCGTATGGCCGTCTCGCCCTCAGCCGGACCGGTGCAGCGTATGCCTGTCTCGCCCCTCAGCCGGACCGGTGCAGCGTATGGCCGTCTCGCCCTCAGCCAGACCGGGGCAGCGTATGCCTGTCTCGCCCCTCAGCCAGACCGGGGCAGCGTATGGCCGTCTCGCCCCTCAGCCGGACCGGTGCAGCGTATGCCTGTCTCGCCCTCAGCCGGACCGGTGCAGCATATGGCCGTCTCGCCCTCAGCCGGACCGGTGCAGCGTATGCCTGTCTCGCCCCTTAGCCAGACCGGGGCAGCGTATGTCCGTCTCGCCCCTCAGCCGGACCGGTGCAGCGTATGACCGTCTCGCCCCTCAGCCGGACCGGTGCAGCGTATGCCTGTCTCGCCCCTCAGCCAGACCGGTATTAATTGTTCTGGAAAAACCGCAATTGGTGAACAAATACCCAACTTACCAACTTTTTCCTTCCGTTCACCTCTAAAAACATCAGCACAGCGTGTCCAAATCAATACAATATCAATCAATAGCCACCATGCCCTGGCGGGGGAAAATATTGCCCCCCCCCCCCCCCTGAGGTTTTTCGGGAATAGCGGGAAAACGGCGGCTGTTTGGGCAGCAAATACCCACATTGAGTGATATTTTGACCCCAAGTCTTCTCAGGTCAGGTCGCCAGGTCACGTCAAGTGACTTTACCTCCAAAAATGTTTGTGAACGTGTCAAAGCCGCAGTGTTTGTCCGGGATATTTGAAATTTACAGGATTTAATAAGGTCATAAGTACTTACAATTCGTTTATCTCGGTTCTTTTTTATATATCGGTGACCTAAGGTCAGGTCAATTTCGTGACCTCTCCATTATAAGTCAATGGGAAAATATACAAATGCTTCCTATTCAGAGAATATGCATTGGATCAAGCAAACTATTTCATAATAATGTTATTTTAGCTCATTATTGATGACCCAGGTGTAATTGTTGCTCAGTGTCCTCTGCAAGGTCAGCTGAGATCGTCTGAGGTGACCAACACTTGTTTTGCCAATATTTCTTGATATCATAAGGATAGAGACGTGGGAATGACACCACTGTGTTTGTCTCGTCAAGTCGCATCGCCCCATATGCAGCATAGCCTACCTGGGTCACCAAATGATCTTGCCATGAGGTCACATTTTGAAGTTGATCTAACCAGGTCACAATTGATGCATTTCGAAGCGCCTGACAGGACAAACACGATGGGGTTAAAACTACTGCTATATGGTCCACCAATACAAAGTAATTAATTATTTGTTTTTTTTAGAAGAAAAAAAATATCATGACCTTCGGTCACCTCTGGTGACCTCAATATTGACCTGAACCAAATAATACCCGAAGTAACTTCGATTGTCCTTGTTGAGAGCTTTCGATTTTTTTTTGCGCGTCATTCTAGCTAGCCCTTTTAGTTTTCGAGTTAGTGTTTGTGTGTGTTTGGGGGGGGGGGCATTTTCACCCCCTCCCCACCAGGGCGAAGGTGGCTCAGAGGCCCACGGGGTGCTGGTTAAATGAGCCATAGCACACTTACCGGCCTGGAGTCGGGCTGACCGCGCTGCGGAACCGACGGCGCTGTGGTAGGACGATCACCTCAGCTCCGGCTCGGACGGGGTGGTGTCGGGCGGTCACCTCAGCTCCGGCTCGGACGGGGTGGTGTCGGGCGGTCACCTCAGCTCCGGCTCGGACGGGGTGGTGTCGGGCGGTCACCTCAGCTCCGGCTCGGACGGGGTGGTGTCGGGCGGTCACCTCAGCTCTGGCTCGCACGGGGTGGTGTCGGGCGGTCACCTCAGCCTCAGCTCCGGCTCGCACGGTCTCCTCCGGCCTGAGGGGCTACTCAGGGTCACTGGACACCTCTGGCAGCCGGCCGCGGTCTGACGTGGCCCTCAGACCGAGCACGACGTGGCCCTGGCTGACGTGGCTCTGCTCCCGCTGACCGAGCACTACGCAGTCAAATCAGGTCGAGCAGGGGATAGGAGCTTTCGGTACCGACTTCAGCCGCCCGGCCGGCGTGTTTATGTTTTGCGTGGCAGCTGCACCGCCCGTCACTCACACCGAGGCGCCGCCTCCTCGAGGCGCGCCGGACGTGACACAGCCGGTCAAAAACACGGCCCGGCGTGTCTTTGCTGATAAACGAATATAAACATTGTTCATGAGCAGGCATGTGCATTTTGGGGTCGACCTTGTCATTAGTCAAATTTGTCTAAACTTACATAAGAATTAGAAAATGATGCTTAACCCTCGCCAGTGCAGCGTCCGATCACTGCGTGACCGTGCAGGGGGGGGGGGGGGGGGGGGGAGGTACGACCCCCCCCCCTTGGCGTTTCGCCCCTAAATGAGCTAGAGCTTCGATTAAAAACGACCGTATTGCTTGTGACGAGAGGAAGCCCTTGACACCCGATTTTAATTAAGGTCCTCGGTCACTAGGTGACCTCTGAGGTCATGTCAATGACCCAAAAATCATCCAAATTGTAAATGCGTAGAAATTGAATTTAATCGAGATAGATTCATGAATGGGCATATAGTTATGTTTAATGGATGCCAAATTTGATATCAGCGTCAAAAAATGTCATAGAAACTGCCAAATTCCTAAATGACCATGTCAGGTCATTTGATGTGAGTGACCTTGGTTAACCTGTGGAAGCGCATGACCCCAGTGGAACATATAATTATGTAAAATGGATCCCAGATTTGAAATCAGCGTCACAAAATGTCCTAGAAACTGCCAGAAGCCAAAAAAGTAATATGAGGTCATCGGAGTGACCTCGGTTGACCTATGAAAAGGTCAATCGAGGTCACAATCTCAGTGGAAGGCACAACTGTCACCTGGAAACACCTGTGCATATGCTCCTGAACAACAAACACTCGTAAACTGCACAAGTTACAAGGATCGATACTGCGGGACGCCAGTTCAGTCGGGTGAACTATCTTGACCCATTTTTGAAATTTTCCATTTTTGGAACACCGCACCCAAAAATGGAAACGCTACTTTCAAAAATGGGTACGTTACTTCCAAAAATGGGTACGGAAATCGACCATGACTAAACGTGATCCATGCATTGATTGGTGCGCCGACGCATTGTGCCAATGACGTCATCAAACTCAGTACCCTTGATTCTATTGGCAATGTGTGCATTACGGAAATCCATCGTGTCTTTCAAATTTTATTGCTCGGGGCGGCAAAAAAGTGTTGCCCCGATATCGTGCAACTTCAATACAATTCTCAAGAAACCTTGGATTTTCGTAATGCTCACGCTATCAATAAAATCAAGGGTTCTGAATCTGATGACGCCATTGGCACAATGCGTCGACGCACCAATCAATGCGTGGATCACGTTTAGTCATGGTCGATTTGCGTAACCATTTTTAGAACGAGCATACCCATTTTTGGAAGTAACGTACCCATTTTTGGAAGTAGCGTTTCCGTTTTTGGGTACGGTGTTCCAAAAATGGAACATTCCAAAAATGGGTCCAGATTACCATAGTTCACCCAACTGAGTTCCGCCTGACATGACCTTGAAAAAGGTAATGGGGAAAAAAGGGGAAAAAGGTAAGAAGGAAAAAGGTCACGGGTCATGGGAGTTAGAAGTTAAAAAATTTCAGACGTTGTGTCAAATTGTTTAAAAGTAGGGTACTGAAAGTTGCATGGCAATCGGTTGATATTTACGCGAGTTATTCCCGAAAAACCGAGGGGGTGGCATCCTCCCCCTGCACTGGCGAGGGTGACATGGTGACATGGTGATATCATGCACAATACCCTCCAAAATCGAAAATGTCTGCAAAAACTTCACTTTAATCTTTCCACTAGACAGGGAGTAGGAACTCCATGAAAAATGGAGAGCAATCTGCAGTGGGGGACAGCATGTTATTTTCATCTCGTTTTGATCAAATCCCCATATGAAAGATTTTTGCGGATGTTGGTTTTCTAGTGTTGGTTTATATTGGTTTTAGTGTTGGTGTATATTGGCGGATATTGGTTTTCTGTCTCAAAGTTCCCCCACTTAACAAAATAAAATACTAAAGGCAAAATGCAAAAATAATCACCAAAAGTGGGGGACATGGCCTCGCCTCCTGTCCATACGTCTATGTCATGAGATCGGAGCAACGTCCTGGACAAATATTATCATTTTACAGACATCTGAGGTACTTCGTGTGACCTTTGGCTGCCGGGTGCAGCCGTCCGGAACTCGCTTTCCGCCTGGCCAGGGCCAATCGGCCAGTGACCAGGAGGACTACATGAAACGTAACTTACCCCGGCCACTGAACCCGCGCCGTAACTGAACCAGGAGGACTACATGAAACGTAACTGACCCCCGCCACTGAACCCGCGCCGTAACTGAACCAGGAGGACTACATGAAACGTAACTAATATTGTGGTGACGTGCGATCAACTGCAGATGCGAGTGTGCTTTTGTCTGCATGTTGCCTTGCATGTTCTACTTGCCTGCATTTTCTCTGAGTCAGCGGTGGCGCCACCGGGGGGCAGTGGGGCAGTCGTCCCCTGTCGTCGGGCAGGGGGAACATATCTTTTTGCTCCTCCTGTCATTTAAAGAGGTCCATCCATGCTTCAAAGAGGCCCCATATCGCAGGCCCCATCGCGGAGGTCACAGGTGCCCCTGAAAGCCAGAGGGGTCCTATGAAGGCCAGAGGGGGCCTTTGAAGGCCAGAGGAGGCCATCTGGAAGTCAGGGGAGGTCAGGTGTGTGCCCCTGGGGATCAGAGGGGGTCCTTTGGAGGTCAGAAGAAAGGCCACCGAAGGCCAGATGGGGCCTTCTGGAAGCCAGAGAGGCCCTCTGGAGGTCAAAGACCAGGTGTCCCCTGCAAGGGGGAGAGGGGCCCGCCGGGCCCCTCTGGAGGCCAGGCGGGCCCCTCTGGCGACCGAGCGAAGGCCCCCCAGGGCCGAAGTCACCAGTGTTTTGGATGATGTCAGGCGCTCGCAAAACGCCTTACGTTGCATAAAAGAACACCCACGAACCTAACAAAAATCGTAACACGAATAAATAACAGCACTTGCTTGTCTGCTAAAGGCATGTTTATGTAAATACGTACACAAAGGCCCAGACAGTGTGGAGAGGGCCTTCTGCCATCTTTTGAATGGCCCTGCCGATCTGCAGTTGCCCCCTGCCGGCATTTATAGGGTCCTGCCGATATGTAGAGGGTTCCTGCCGATCTGGAGAGGGCCCCTCTGTCGGCCTTTAGAGGGCCCTGCCGATCTGTAGATCGACCTGCCAACATGTAGAGGGCCTCTGTCGGCATTTAGAGGGCCCTGCCGACCTGTAGAAGGCCCTAGCGGCCTTTAGAGGGCCCTTCCGGCCTTTGAGGGCCCTTACGGCTTCTAGAGGGCCCTGTCGACCTTTAGAGGGCCCTGTCCGCCTTTAGAGGGCCCTGCCGATCTGTATATCGCCCTGCCAATCTGCAGAGGGCCTCTGCCGGCATTTAGAGGGCCCTGCCGGCCTGTAGAGGGCCATCTTCCAGCCTGTAGGGGCCTTGTCGATCTGCAGAGTGCCCCAGGTATAGAGGTCTCTCTTCCGGTCTTTGGATGGCCCTGCCGGCCTTTAGAGGGCCCTTCCGGCCTTTAGAGGGCTCTTCCGGCCTTTAGAGGGGCTCTTTCGGCCTTTAGATGGCCCTGCCGGCCTTTAGATGGTCCTGCCAATCCGTAGATCGCCCTCCCAATCTGCAGAGGGACTCTGTCGGCATTTAGAGGGCCCTGCCGACCTGTAGAGTGTAGAGGGCCCTCTTCCAGCCTTTAGGGACCCTGTGGATCTGCAGTGTCCCAGCCAATCTGTAGAGGGCCCTCTGCTGGCCTTAAAAGGGCCCTGTCGATATGTAGAGAGCCCTCTGTCGGCCTTTAGAGGGCCCTGCCGATCTGTAGAGGGCCTTCGCTGTCTTTCAGAGGGTCCTGTGGTGGTGGAAGTTGTCTGCCGGTCGAGTGCCGGTGAGGCTCTCGAAGGAAGACCAGTCCAAGTTCTCATTGTTGTTTAGTGTATGCTAGTAACGTCTGAGAAGAGTACAAGGCTTTGACAATGTACGAGTATTAAAGGAAATAGTTCACCTTCAACATTAGTTTTAAACTGAGATAGCAGTTGTGAGCCCGTGTTGGGAAACCTCTATCTGCAAGTTTTTTTGACTGAAAAGACTCTCCAGCCGAATATATTTGAGTTTTTGGCGAAGTAATGCGGTGCTGGCGAAAGAATGTTGTACTGGTTCTAGCCCGGGCAGATGTTATACCATCAGCCAATCAGCTTGCAGCTGGTGGTAGCAAGCGAATCGCCGGCCGCCGGTTAACACATCTCCAATGCGAGTCGATCTTTACGCGACTACTTTCGAATCTGATTGGCTAAACCATGTTTTACATTCGCGTGACGTCAGGACTCTGACTCAGGGAGTATGCATATAGTTTTGATAAACAATGAAAATGTACGGCCTTCTGTCCTGAATCGGCGGGATATAAGGCCATTTTTGACAATATAAAAAGAAATTGTATTAACAAATATAATCAAATCGTGTTGGGTAAAAAATTTCCAAGGTGAACTATTTCCTTTAACCCGGCATTGGCTGGGGTCTCAGCCGGACGCCACTGGCTGGGTTTTTAGTTTTTCGCACGTCGACCTGCAGAGGTGGCCAAAGATCTCGTCTGGACACACATCCGGACAAACACGTTGACCCGTACTTTCCTGAGCGACCGACCCCCCCCCCCCCAGTGGAAATATTAATCCTTCTACGATTTTGAATTAGAAGCGCCTTGACGAGACAAACACGATGGCGTAAAAGTTGAGTTCCTTATCTTCATTAGGCAAAAAGTTATTTGCGTAAAACTGTTTTGCCAAAAACAGTTTGTTTACATTTGATGACCTCTGGAGCCTAAAATATTGACCTGAGCTCAAATTTGAGGACACATGTGGCGATTGCATATTTCAAGAGCTTTCGATTGTTTTTTTTTCTCGTTTGTTCCTAGCTATTATAGTTCCCGAGATATTATGACGTTTTAATCACGCCATGGCATGCCATTTTTGGTGGAAAAACAATAAATGTTTGAGAAATGGCTCTTTCGAGGAGGCGCCGCCCCCCCCCCCCCCCCCTGGACGAAATCCTGGCTACGTGCCTGGGTGGGGCAAATATTGCCCCCTGACAAACTTTTGCAATAGCTCAAAAAACAACAGCGCTATCAACGTAAAACTTATTGTACCTTCTCTTGCATCACTTTTACGTCTTCTGTGCAAAAATTAAGCAATTTCGTCGAAACATTTGAGATATAGCGAATTTAGTGACTTTACTCTTTACTCACGAGTTTGACGGAAACGATCAGCTAAACTTTAGCAGGCCGTACAAAGACCATTTTTCCAGATAAATACAAACACAAAATTTCAGAAGATAGAAAATGACAAGGACTACAAAATGATTATCTCGGATTTTTTACATGTTGGTTTTGACCCCATAAAAAACGATTAAGAAAATGCCCTCAAAATCAATATTTGCAAACATGAAAAAAAACGGAATATATGTTGGAAAACCGCATATGGAAAATACCTATACCAAATTTCGAAGCAATATCTTTATTTTTGACTGACTTATGACTCCCAATTATGAGTAACTAATGAAGTCATATTTTGCTTCTTTTTTTGCTTTTAGTGACCAAATACAGACAAATAAATACCAGCACTGCATTTATGAGATAAAACTGGTCAAAAACATGCCTTTTGTATTTAGATTTATCATTTTCAAATTGTGACCATATGTGACCTGACCTTGACCTGAGCTGACACTAACTTCACTTAACCCGCGCGGCGCTGGGGTCTCCATCCGAACGTGCGGTGCTGGGGGGGGGGAAATTTTACCCCCCCTCTCATATCTTCCGAACCAATAACCGGAGCGAGACGCGCAAGGCGGCGATCGAAAGCTCTCAGTGAGAAGAATCTAACGCATGCCCGAAATTATTAACATAAGGTCACATGTCAGGTCACGGTCAGGTCAAGTGTCAAAATTTAAGTATTTGGGGTTTTGGGCTATACTTTCCATCCAAAGCCTTGTATTGCAACTATTATCTCACAAAGTGCTCCCAAATGTATAATGCAGCTCCCGCATAAGTAAAAGTGAAATTTTAAGCAAAGGTCAAGGTCAAGGTCAGGTCACAAAAGGTCACAGGTCTACGAAAGCCATGCGACACATGTTGTATGAGTTATTTTACACATATTATTCGATAGAAGCAGCCATTTTCACAGCCTGACACCATATAATCGCCCTCAGGTCAAGGTCAGGTCACAATAATTTGAAATTTGTCAGCGCCGCCAAATACTCCGCTAAATATATCGGCAAAGTTACAGGTAACGCAACGGAGACAGGCGCACAACCCTGCTGAACAATGCCGATGCAATCGGGCGTCGCGTCGACAAAAACAGCCCGCTCATGAACTGCACGACAGTTAACCAGATCGTCCGCAGTGAGTGTGTCGGTACAGACAATAAACGGCAGCGCGGCCACGCAACTGGCCCAGTCTCCGTCCAACACAGCATGCACCAACTCTAATGGCAATTTAAGGCACGGTCTTACGAAATTCAGATAACCTGCCAGGCGCTGACGCCACAGAGCCGGCCACGTCGTATTGCAAACAGACAGCGCGACGCGTAAGTGACGTAACGTATCAGGCGAGACACGTGTACAGCGGGCATTTAAATATATGTCTACGCCTAAGTACACTAGCCTAGAGACAGGGTGCAACACTGACTTGGCAAAATTAAGCTGAAAACCTATGCTTTTTAGAAAATCAACAATTCCTGACAGCTCCGCGGCGGTACGAGACAGAAACAAAAAGTCATCCAAGTACGCCAGACCAACAACACCAGGAAAACGAGCGCGAATAACCTGTACCGTGGCACACGAAAACCATTGCATTTCACTTGGAGCTGTACTTAAACCCATCGGAAGTTTACAAAATAAATACGTTTTCCCACAATACAAAACTCCAAAATGCTCCTGGGTCGATGGAGCCAAAGGGATGTGGTAGAAGCCGTCCCGCAGGTCAAGCTTAATAGCAAAGCGATACCCGTCAGCAGACGCCTGAAGGGCTCGCTCTACTGACGGCAGCGCACACGGACGACGCGACATATACGGAGTTAATGACGACAGGTTGTATACCAAACGCGCCACCGTTGCCGTCTTCGCTACCGCGAACAGGGGGTAGCAGGCGCGCGGCCGTCCAGGCGCCAGCACACCCGCCGACACAAAGTCCGCCACGGCCTCGGTCATCAAGTCCGAACGCGGCGTCGGACGCCACACGGAAGGCACCGCCGCAGGTACACGGACACGCAGACCCCGTGACAACACACTGCACACACGAGGATGGCCCGAAAACATTGCCGAGTCTACCCGCACGGGCACCGGCGGCCGCACCCGAGACGCACTATCCACCGGCAGCCGACGAGAACCGATGAAGCTCAACGGAGACTCGCCGGCCGCCGGCAGGCCCGCGCCGTCAACGGCCGCCAGATCCGGAGACGGCGGCCCAGGAGCCGTGGCGCCGCCGGCAACGAGCAGCTCCACCAGCCCCCGACAGATAGCAGCAGCAGCAGCCGGACCGGCGCAGAGCGAAGGCCGGTCGCCGCCATCCCGCCGCCACTCTTCCTCCTCCTCTTCCTTCTCTTCCTCTCCCTCCCCGGCCGAAACGAGCACCGGGGGCCCGGGGACGCCGCTCGCGCCACGCACCGGCGCAGCAGGGCCCGCGCCGACCAGCGGCGGCTCCCCCCGCCCCGGCTCGGAGGCCGGGGCGCTCCCCCCGGCCGAGAACAGCGCCGGAGGGCCCGCGGGCGGCGAGGGGCCGGAGTGGGGCACCGAGACCGTAGCCACCCATGCCGCCCGCGGAGCCGCCCTAATTCGCGCGGCGCGGCGCGGCCGCCGGCGCAGCGTCCCTGGGCGGCGGGCGCAAGCCAGACGGCCGGGAGGGCCGCCCCCGCCACTGGGCGGGAGGCACGGCGGCCGGGCGGGGTCTGGCGGCGGCCGGCTGGGCGGCCGCCGGGCTGAGTTGGATGCCGAGCCGATCCATGTCCGCCGTCCTTGCGTCGCTGACGGCGGCCGCCCAGCCGTGGTGCGCCACGATCAGAAACCGGCGCACTCGACCCCAGTACCAGCCACGCTGGTCCGCGGGAGGGCCAGCGCCGTCACTGATCATTGGCAGGCCGCCAACTTCTTCTCTCTCTCTGGTGCCGTAGTTCGATGAGCCGGCAAGCTGCTCTCGCAGGTCGGCTAACCAAAGCCGCCGCTGGGAGGCGGTCGGCCCGGCCTGTGCGTCATCGAACGCGTCCTCCACCTTCACCGCATCGCCGACGCTGCCACCGACAGCCCCGCCCGTCACCAGGCCGGCGGCGGTCAGACGGACGATGACAGCCTCGACGATGTCGTCGATCTCGCCCCCGGTCCGGTCCGAGTCTCGAACGCTGGAGCGTAAACGGCGGGTGGGTGACGCCATGGCCGATTGGCGCACCGCCGGTAGTCCGTGCTGCAGGAGTCCGGGGCCGCGGCAGCCACTTCAGTCACCACACCTCCTCTCGTACGTCTATTCTCGACAGGGACAGAGTCGAGTCAAAATTTGAAATTGATTAATCTAAATTAACATTGCATGTTTCTAGACTAGTTTTGTCTTCGAAATACAGTGGTGGCATTTATTTGCCTGTATCTGGTCAGTAAAAGCCAAAAAAACGCAATTTAAAAAATGACGTCATGAGTTACTTATTCTTAGAGAGCCATAAGTCAGTCAAAAATAAAGAAATTGCTTTGAAATTTGGTTTGAACATCGTTCATACTCGGTTCTCTAATATATCTTCCGGTTTTGTGAAAATCTTCAAACAAAAAACTTTTGTGAAAATTCACAAAATTATTTTGTGAAAAAAGTTTTTTGCATTTTTGGGGGTCAAAAAACAAAATTTTGAACATTTGAGATAGCCATATTAAAGACAATGTTATTTCATTTCTTTTGACGTCTTTTATTTGCGATTTGCATCAACACACGATTTTCTACGATTTTTTTCCAAACATTTAACGTTTTTTCACCAAAAATGACATGACATGACGTCACTAAAACGTCATTACCTCCTCAAAATTTTCACAAATTTCAACAAAATTGTAACACAAGATGTAGAATTGGTCCACCATAAGGTACCGTAAGTTTCATTTCGATATCTGTAATAGTTTTCAAGTTATGGAGAAAATCCGGGAGGAGGGGTAAAATTTACCCCCAGCACCGCGCGGGTTAAATGAGGTCAAATGGTAAAATGGCGATCATTATCGAATTATACGTGTAAAATAGCACATAAGACATGTGTCGCATGACTTTCGTAGATCTTCTGCGCTTAGTGACCTTTTGTGACCTGACCTTGCCTTGACCTTTGCTAACAATATAACTTTAGCTTATGCGAGATGTGCATTATACATTTAGGAGCACTTTGGGTGATCATGGTCGCAATAAAAGGCTTTGGATGGAAAGTATGGCCCATAAACTCAAATGCCGCAACTTTAACGTTTGACCCAATCTTGACCTGACATGTGACCTTAATTCGAAACTTTTGAGTATGCGTTAGATGCGTCTCATTGATAGCTTTCGAATGCCGCCTTGCGCGTCTCGCTGCGATAATTATTTCCGGAGATAACAAGGGGGCAATATTTTCCCGCCCCGGTCAATGGCGTTCGGCTGAGACCCCGGTCAATGCCGGGCTATTGATACTCAACACTAAGCGAACAGTGGAGTGATCGAGCACCAGTGCACATCACGACCACAAACGAATTGAAACTTGTATTCTCGATCCAATGAAGTCCGTGAATACGTGATTTAACTTTGTAATAATTAAATATCTGTAAATTTGTATCTGCCATCGATTTCGTAAATCGTATCGTCACGACAATAATGATTAGCAACTAGCAAGTATAACAAAACAAGTACCTATAAAATCATCTACCAAGTCAAATTTGGAATCTCGACCTTGCAACGTAATATTGAACTCAGCTGAAGATCACCAAATTTACAAGAGAGGTCATATGCTATATCGTTGAACGCGTGTTGACGAGAGCAGCAAATGGTGTTCTAGCCTAATTCAGACAAAAGGTATAAGTGAATAACTCATTTTTCATTAAAAAAGCATATAAGATTGCAACATTGGACGTATTTATAGAAGAAAAAACATGAATTGTATTCAAGGTGAAAGATAATTGATGACTCTTCAAAATGCTATGGTTAAAATTGTGAATTTCAATATACCAAAAAAAAATTTTTTTTTAGGAAATCAATATTTTTTTATATTATAAAATCGAAGAAGTGATACCACCAACTTGAAGAATAGCTCATTGCCATTCTGACTTAGTTATACTGCGTCATAATTTGCCAGAGATATGGGCTGTTGAAAACTGACCTGGACCATGACCTTGCAAAAATGCCTGAGTCGATACCTCCCGATCCACTGCTTGGACTGCGTTAAAACTTGTACAGCTCGTTACAGCGCTCCAGATTACCCAGTATACTAATTTTCGTTTTATTGTGGCATTATTATGCCCCCCCCCGTTATTGTTCAGCTATTATGCATGCTCGTTAGGTTAGGGAGGGGAGGCACTTTTTTCCCCTCAGTCATTGGCGGGTTAATCGCATTCGTGGCAGAGCTGAATACAGCAAGAGAGGAAATATATACAGGCAAAGCTTCATTGAGATTGCGGTCAGCGTAACTTGTAAGCAAAGGTACCTTGACAGAACCCAGCCTCGCGCCCTGCTCATACTGGCTCATACTGGTTTATACTGGATGATAGCTGAACTGGTACGCACTCGTTTCAGTCAGTTAGCAGTGCATGCAAAGCAACATGGGGCTAAATGAAGCAACACATTTGCAAGGCTCCAGGTATGCGCATTCGTGCAGAATGTCATGGCTGCCTGGTCTATATGGAAATGATCTATGGAAAACTAGAGCATACGGCATACTGCAAAAACTCGTGACCTACATACATTCCAACGCTTACACAGCTCGGCTATTGTAAATAATGCTGGCAGGCTGAATCAGTACAGTGCTGAAACAAGAAACCCAACAAAAGCTGAATATTTAGGTTCCACCGCGACAAAACCAGCCCACGCACCGTGCGCATGCGCATGTAAAACAGGGTTCTATCAATGCTCGCTGACGTCCAGCAGGGGCGGTTCTAGCCGTGTTTTGTGTGTGTGTGTGGGGGGGGGGGGGAATCCAGTGGTGTATTTCCAAAAAGTTGTTCAGGGGGGGGGGTAGCAGGCCGTCAGCCGTCAGCGGAGAGAAAGTTGTTGACCGGAGGGGGGGGGGGGGGGGGGGAGGAAGAGGGTAGGCAGGGGCGTCGCCGATAATTTTTGAGTGGGGGGCAGGCTGAAATGACGAAAAAATGTACCCCCCATTTTTATGCGTGTATTTAACCCTCGCCCGGGTAGGGCAAAATCACTACGTGTTCGGGTAGGGGGGGGGGGGGGGTCTTGGTACGCCGTACGACCCCCCCCCCCCCTCCCTCCATTAGCGTTTCGCCCCTAATTGAGCTAGAGCTTCGATTCAAAGACGAGCGTGTTGCTTGTGACGAGGTGAAGCCGCTGATTCTCGATTTTAAGGTCTTGGGTCATTAGGTGGCCTCTGAGGTCATGTCAATGACCCAAAAGTCTTCAAAATTGTAAATGGTATAAATGGAATTTTATCGAGCTAGAATCGTGAATGAGCACATCATAATGCTTACTGGGTGCCAAATTCGTAATCAGCGTCACAAAATGTCCTTTAAAATGCCAAATTCCAAAAAGGTCATGTCAGGTCATCTGAGGTCAGTGACCTCGGTTGACCTGTGGAAGCGCATGACCCCAGTGGACCATATAGTTATGTAAAATGGATCCCAAATTTGAAATCAGCGTCACAAAATGTCCTAGAAACCGCCAGAAGCCCAAAAAAGTCATCTGAAGTCATCGGAGGTCAATGACCTCAGCTGACCTCTGAAAAGGTCAATCAAGGTCACAATCTCAGTGAAAACTACAACTGTCACCTGGAAACACCTGTGCATATGCTCTTGAGCAACAAACACTCGGAAAATGCACAAGTTACAAGCATCGATACTGCGGGACGCCAGTTGCGCCTGGCATGACCTTGAGAAACAGGTCATAGGTGACGGGTTATGTGGGTTAGAAATTCAAAATTTTAGAGTATGTGGAAAATTTGTAAAAGGTAGGGTATTGAAAGTTCCATCTTATTCGCTTGGAAACTACTTGAGTTATTCTAGAAAAACCGAGGGGGGTGGCATCCAACCCCCTACCCGGACGAGGGTTAAGCCTATGCTGCATTTGTAATGTGGTTTTCATGTAATAGTAGGTACTTGTTATTTAGCGCCGCTAAGCCATGGATGAGAGAACGACTGGATAGGTCACTCGGCCGCTCCGCGAAACACATGTCCGTTCTGAGCATGCGCAAACAAAACGTACACGACAGTTGCTCGGCGTCGCTTGTGCGAATGGAGTAGCTCGCTGCGCCGAAATATATTTGGGATTTTCGTGAGAATAAATAACTGCAACGAGACGTGCAATGCGGCAATCGAAAGCTCTCAATGAGACACATCTAAAGCATACGCGAAATTTTCCAAATAAGGTCACATGTCAGGTCCCGGTCAGATAAAAGGTCAAAATCCAGATATTTGGGTTGATGGGCCATGCTTTCCATTTAACATGGGTGCTCTACATCGTCCTCATAGTATTATACATTTTCACAACCAGACCCCATATAATGGCCCTTAGGTGAAGTTCAGGTCAAGGTCAGATCGACAAAGGTCACAATTTGAAATATATCAATCTAAATAAAAAATGCATGTTTATAGACCAGTTTTGTCTCAAAAATACAATGGTGGCATTTATTTGTGTGTATATGGTCAATAAAAGCCATCAAATGCAATTAAAAAAAATGACGTCATGAGTACTTAGGAAGCCACAAGTCAGTCCAAAATAAAGATGCCTATTGCTTTGCAATTTGGTGCGGGTGTCGTAATCGTGCATACTTGGTTCTCCAATATATGTTCCGTTTTTTTTTTAAATATCTTTGAAAATATTTATTGTGGCAATTTTTAAGAGAGAAAAAAAAAATGGGGTAAAAAACTCAACATTTTGGATATCCGAGATAGTCATTTTGAAGAGAATGTTATATTTTTTATTGACGTTTTTATTTGCAATTTTCTACCAAACTCTATTTTCTACGATTTGTCAAACATTAATTTTTCCACCAAAAATGGCATGACATGACGTCACTAAAACGTAATTATCTCCCAAACTACTAAACCAATTTCAATAAAATTTTGAGAGAAGACGTATAATTGATTGTGCATAAGGTATTCCAAGTGTCATACCGATATCTATCATAGTTTTCAAGTTATTTAGACAATTCGGAAAGGGAAGATTCTGCCCCCGCGAGGCGCGGGTACGACAGTTGCTCGGCGTCGCTTGTGCGAATGGAGTAGCTCGCTGCGCCGAAATATATTTTATATTTTCGTGAGAATCAATAACCGAAGCGAGACGCGCAAGGCATCATTTGTGGTTCAAAAACGGGAAGACATCACTCATCATCTGCGCTGGTTTGTTGGACATTCATAATAAGATGGACAGTAATAAACTTATCGAATGCTTGAATCTTCCCAGTGGCAGGATTGAGTCATTAACCACAAAATCCAAAATAATGATTGAAGTAAGCCCATGGGCTGTGACCGGCCAGCGATCACGGCAGGCATCGCAGGTGAATAACTCTTGATCTATCATCATTACGGCCGTGTGCTGCACTTCGGGCGACGCACAATGTCTTCAGGAATACTTTGAAGACCATGTCAAGTACCTAAACAGTAACAATTTGATAAAAAACGCATTTAGCAGCCGGCGTGATCCCCGTCACCACCGCAGCGCGTGCATTAGCGAACGGAGCGTCGTGTAGTTTTTAGTTCGCAGTTTCGCCGCAAGGTGGCCACCACCCAAATGCGGTGTCGCAAGGATCAGAGGATGCCGCGGGGAGTGACCAATCCAGGTAGTCCTTATCCATGGCTAAGCGGCGCGAAATCTTACGGGTTTGCCCGATAAAACCCAGAAATAAGGGCAATCATATAGACCAGGCATGGTGGGCCTTGTAGAGGATAAGAAGCTAAAAATGCCATTCATTCATTTCACCGTTGCAACGAACCGAAGACGATGCCGATGGCCACGTTATGACGATGGCCACCGATGTGACGCCACGAAGCGACGCGATTTTTTTATTATTATTTTATGTCGTGGAATACGAAATTTTCATATTGGAACCAGACCATGATTGGAGCCAAGCCTCAGGTAACTCCTTTTCCTGGTTGCACATCTCGATATGGTGAAACATATTGAAAATAAGGTAGTTTTTCATAAATAATAATTTTCATAAATGGTCCCTGTGGATCTGGAGGAGCCTGGGGCGATATGGCTTGAGGAGATGGCCTGGTCCCACGGGGCCTAAAGAGTACTACCCTATCCTGCACCTGGCCATCTGTGACCTGTTTACTAAGTTCTGAAGGGAATACAACCCGAACACTACTTAAAAGTCGAATAAAGATCACATCGGACAATGGGACACCTGTAGACGAGCCAAACGACGTGAAGAGGTGAACCTCGTAAACGACGTGAACCTCTTCACGTCGTTTGGCTCGTCTACAGGTGTCCCATTGTCCGATGTGTTCGACCACAGGAACCATTTATGAAAATTATTATTTATGAAAAACTACCTTATTTTCAATATGTTTCACCATACCGAGAAGTGCAACCAGGAAAAGGAGTTACCTGAGGCTTGGTTCCAATCATGGTCTGGTTCCTATATGAAAATTTCGTATTCCACGGCATAAAATAATAATAAAAAATCGCGTTGCTTCGCGGCGTCACATCGGTGGCCATCGTCATAACGTGGCCATCGGCATCGTCTTCGGTTCGTTGCAACGGTGAAATGAATGAATGGCATTTTTAGCTTCTTATCCTCTACAAAGCCCACCATGCCTGGTCTATATGATTGCCCATATTTCTGGGTTTTATCGGGCAAACCCGTAAGATTTCGCGCCGCTTAGCCATGGATAAGGACTACCTGGATTGGTCACTCCCCGCGGCATCCTTTGATCCTTGCGACACCGCATTTGGGTGGTGGCCACCTTGCGGCGAAACTGCGAACTAAAAACTACACGACGCTCCGTTCGCTAATGCACGCGCTGCGGTGGTGGCGGGGATCACGCCGGCTGCTAAATGCGTTTTTTATCAAATTGTTACTGTTTAGGTACTTGACATGGTCCTCAAAGTATTCCTGAAGACATTGTGCGTCGCCCGAAGTGCAGCACACGGCCGTAATGATGATAGATCAAGAGTTATTCACCTGCGATGCCTGCCGTGATCGCTGGCCGGTCACAGACCATGGGATTACTTCAATAATTATTTTGGATTTTGTGGTTAATGACTCAATCCTGCCACTGGGAAGATTCAAGCATTCGATAAGTTTATTACTGTCCATCTTATTATGAATGTCCAACAAACCAGCGCAGATGATGAGTGATGTCTTCCCGTTTTTGAACCACAAATGATGCCTTGCGCGTCTCGCTGCGGTTATTGATTCTCACGAAAATATAAAATATATTCCGGCGCAGCGAGCTACTCCATTCGCACAACAAGCGACGCCGAGCAACTGTCGTACCCGCGCCTCGCGGGGGGCAGAATCTGCCCTTTCCGAATTGTCTAAATAACTTGAAAACTATGATAGATATCGGTATGACACTTGGAATACCTTATGCACAATCAATTATACGTCTTCTCTCAAAATTTTATTGAAATTGGTTAAGTAGTTTGGCAGATAATTACGTTTTAGTGACGTTATGTCATGCCATTTTTGGTGGAAAAATTGATGTTTGACAAACCGTAGAAAATAGAGTTTGGTAAAAAATTGCAAATAAAAACGTCAATAAAAAATATAACATTCTCTTCAAAATGACTATCTCGGATATCCAAAATGTTGAGTTTTTTTACCCCAATTTGTTTTTGTTTCTCTCTTAAAAATTGCCACACAATAAATATTTTCAAAGATACTTTAAAAAAAAAAACGGAACATATATTGGAGAACCAAGTATGCACGATTACGACACCCGCACCAAATTTCAAAGCAATAGGCATCTTTATTTTGAACTGACTTGTGGCTCCCTAAGTACTCATGACGTCATTTTGTTTATTGCATTTGATGGCTTTTATTGACCATATGCACACAAATAAATGCCACCATTGTATTTTTGAGACAAAACTGGTCTATAAACATGCATTTTTTTATATTTAGATTGATATATTTCAAATTGTGACCTTTGTCGACCTGACCTTGACCTGAACTTCACCTAAGGGCCATTATACGGGGTCTGGTTGTGAAAATGTATAATACTATGAGGACGATGTATTATACCTCTGAGAGCACCCATGTTAAATGGAAAGCATGGCCCATCAACCCAAATATCTGGATTTTGACCTTTTATCTGACCGGGACCTGACATGTGACCTTATTTGGAAAATTTCGCGTATGCTTTAGATGTGTCTCATTGAGAGCTTTCGATTGCCGCATTGCGCGTCTCGTTGCAGTTATTTATTCTCACGAAAATCCCACATATATTTCGGCGCAGCGAGCTACTCCATTCGCACAAGCGACGCCGAGCAACTGTCGTGTACGTTTTGTTTGCGCATGCTCAGAACGGACATGTGTTTCGCGGAGCGGCCGAGTGACCTATCCAGTCGTTCTCTCATCCATGGCTTAGCGGCGCTAAATAACAAGTACCTACTATTACATGAAAACCACATTACAAATGCAGCATAGGCTTAACCTTCGTCCGGGTAGGGGGGTGGATGCCACCCCCCTCGGTTTTTCTAGAATAACTTAAGTAGTTTCCAAGCGAATAAGATGGAACTTTCAATACCCTACTTTTTACAAATTTTCCACATACTCTAAAATTGTGAATTTCTAACCCACATAACCCGTCACCTATGACCTGTTTCTCAAGGTCATGTCAGACGCAACTGGCGTTCCGCAGAATCGATGCTTGTAACTTGTGCATTTTCCGAGTGTTTGTTGCTCAGGAGCATATGCACAGGTGTTTCCAGGTGACAGTTGTAGTTTCCACTGAGATTGTGACCTCGATTGACCTTTCCAGAGGTCAGCTGAGGTCATTGACCTCCGATGACTTCAGATGACTTTGTTGGGCTTCTGGTGGTTTCTAGGACATTTTGTGACGCTGATTTCAAATTTGGAATCCATTTTACATAACTATATGGTCCACGGGGGTCATGCGCTTCCACAGGTCAACCGAGGTCACTGACCTCAGATGACCTGACATGACCTTTTTGGAATTTGGCAGTTTATAGGACATTCTGTGACGCTGATTACGAATTTGGCACCCAGTAAGCATTATGATGTGCTCATTCACGATTCTAGCTCGATAAAATTCAATTTATACCATTTACAATTTTGATGACTTTTGGGTCATTGACATGACCTCAGAGGCCACCTAATGACCCAAGACCTTAAAATAGAGAATCAGCGGCTTCACCTCGTCACAAGCAACACGCTCGTTTTTGAATCGAAGCTTTAGCTCAATTAGGGGCGAAACGCTAAGGGAGGGGGGGGGGGGGGTCGTACGGCGTAGACTGAAATGACGAAAAAATGTATCCCCCATTTTTATGCGTGTATTTAACCCTCGCCCGGGTAGGGCAAAATCACTACGTGTTTGGGTAGGGGAGGGGGGTCTTGTTTCCATGAAAATTATCACGCAAGTAAAGTATGACCTCCTTATTACGCTCATAAAATATTAGATTCGCATACTTAAAATCAAAGGATTTAGAGCAGGTCAGATGTGTGGTAAGTCATACAACGGACTATTCCTATTTACATAAAAATTGGCACACAGGTAGAACATGATCTCCTTATCATGCTCATAAAATCTTAGAGTCACACATTCAAAATCAAAGGATTTGGAGCAGGTCATAGGTTTAAGGTCAAATAGGGGACTATTCCGATGTGAATAAAAATTGGCACACAGGTATAACATCACCTCCCTATCACACTCATAACATCTTAGAGTCGCACATTCAAAATCAAAGGATTTAGAGCAGGTCATAGGATTAAGGTCAAACAGCGGACTACTCTGATTTGCATGCAAATTGGCACACAGGTAGAGCATGACCTCCTTATTACGCTCATCAAAATCTTAGAGTCGCACATTAAAAATCAAAGGATTTAGAGCAGGTCAGATAGGTTTAAAGTCATACAGCGGACTATTCCGATTTGCATGCAAATTAGCACACAGGTGGCACATGACCTCCTTATTACGCTAATAAAATCTTAAAGTCGCACATTCAAAATAAAAGGATTTAGAGCAGGTCAGATATGTTTAATGTCATACAGCGGACTATTCCGATTTGCATAAACAAATTTCACACAGGTAGAGAATGACCTCCTTATCACGCTCATTAAATGTTAGAGTCGCACATTTAAAATCAAAGGATTTAGAGCAGGTCATAGGTTTAAGGTCAAACAGGGGACTATTCCGATTTGCATGAAATTTGACACACCGATAAAGCATGACCTCCTTATCACGCTCAAAAAATCTTAGAGTCGCACATTCAAAATCAAAGGATTTAGAGCAAATCATAGGTTTAAGGTCAAACACTTTAAGTAAGGTAACTTTAAACCTATCTGACCTGCTCTAAATCTTTTGGTTTTGAATGTGCGACTGTAAGATTTTATGAGCGTAATAAGGAGGTCATGCTCTACCTGTGTGCCAATTTTCATGGAAATCCAAATAGTCCGCGAATGTGTTGCCGAATGTGAATATGAGCCAATTTTCATGCAAATCCGAACACTCCGCTGTTTGACCTTAAACCTATGACCTGCTCTAAATCTTTTGATTTTGAATATGCGACTTTAAGATTTTATGAGCGTGATAAGGAGGTCATGCTCTACGGATGTGCCAATTTTCATGCAAATCGGAATAGTCCGCTGTTTGACTTTAAACCTATCTGACCTGCTCTAAATCCTTTGATTTTGAATGTGCGACTCGAAGGCTTTATGAGCGTGTAATAAGGAAGTAATTCTCTACCAGTGTGCCAATTTTCATGCAAATCCGAATAGTCCGCGAATGTGTTGCCGAATGTGAATGTGAGCCAATTGTCATGCAAATCCGAATTATCCGCTGTTTGACCTTAAGCTTATGACCTGCTCTAAATCCTTTGATTTTGAATGTGGGACTATAAGATTTTATGAGCGTGATAAGTCGGTCATTTTCTACCAATGTGCCAATTATGATGCACATCGGAATAATCCGTTGTTTGACTTTATACCTATCTAACCTGCTCTAAATCCTTTGATTTTGAATGTGCGACTCTAAGGTTTTATGAGCGTAATAAAGAGGGCATGCTCTACCTGTGTGCCAATTTTCATGCAAATCCGAATAGTCCGCTGTTTGACCTTAAACCTATGACCTGCTCTAAATCCTTTGATTTTAAATGTGCGAAACTGAAGTTTGTTTCTTCTCTCAAGTGATTGAATTTGAAGTTGTATGTATCCCTTGCTTTCAATGATAGAAAAACAGCGCACCTGATGCAATTCAAGCAGCCCCGGTGACACGCTAAAATCTATCTACCTGTGTGCCAATTTGCATGCAAATCCGAATAGTCCGCGAATGTGTTGCCGAATGTGTTGCAGATTCTGCCCCACTGGGGGGGGGGGGCAGAATCTGCCCCTCCCGGATTTTCTCAATAACTTTAAAACTGTGATAGTTATCAACGTGAAACTTATAGTACCTTATACAGCATGAATTCTACGTCTTCTCATAAAATTTCAATGAAATTTATGTAGTATTTTGGGAGATAATAACCTTTTAATGACGTCATGTCATGCAATTTTTGATGGAAAAACAATAAATGTTTGGAAATTTGTAAAAATAGAGTTTCAAAGCAAATTGCAAATAAAAACGTTAAAAGAAAGGAAATGATATTTTCATCCAAATGGCTTTCTCGGATTTGTGTTTTTTTGTGGTTTTTGTCCCCCAAAATATCTCCACATTTGTTTTTTATGTGAATTCGAAAAGTGAATTTCTTAAGCTCGAATTTCTTAAGCTCGAATAAGGTGACCGGCCCAAATCCGCGGAGGGAAAAAATGGGGGGACTTTTTTGCCACAAAAAGATGCCCCAAAAAATGGGGGTACCTACCCCCCCCCCCTCTCCCAGTGGATTTCCCTTAAAATAGGCCCTGCCCAAAGATGTTTGGTGTATGTGGCAGGTAATGGTTTTGAAACATCCAGAGATGCAAATACTGGATAATGGTCAATGCTCGAGAATGGGGGCAATATTCCACTGTCTCTGACAACTGTACTATTGGAAGTTATCACCAAGTCGAGAAGATTTGGATGTGCTACCATATGGCTTGTTGTGCTTGAGTGCCGCTCCCGACATCGAGGCTATTTAAGGCTGTCACAAGTGTTCGAGTCCGTAGTAGCCGCCAGCTCCACACGCGTCGGCGACTCAGAGAAGACTGTATTTCTCCCGCAGGCGCACTGCCACCTAGCGGAGGACTCGGCTAACGGATCAGACTCATCCCCCCCCCCCCCCACCAGTCCTTTTAATGCGCGTGACGTTCAGCGGGTGACGGGTGACGTTCAGAAACATAAGGTCGAAATAAAACACCACGAGAAAGAAGACCGTACGGTGCGAGTACTATTTACATAAGCTCGATAAGGCGCTCTGGCTGGCGGCGGGGTCGCTCAGAGCGCCGTGGTGCCTCGAGTGGCGGGCCGGCCACCGGAGCCGCCGGCAGCGACTGCAGCGGCGGCGGCTGCAGTGGCGGCGGCGGAGGCGGCTGCACCGGCCCGGCATCAGAGGCGGCGGGCGGCGGCGGCCCGGGCAGGGGAGGCCTTGGCAGGGGTGGCCGGGGCAGGGGCGCGGTGACAGCAGTGTCCGGGTGGGCGTGGGCGTATCGTTGGCGGAGGTGGCGCCTGTTGCGGGTGAGGACACGGCCGCTGGGCAGGCGGATGAAGTAACGCCGATGCGGGCCGACGTCGGTGATTACGCCGTGACGGTCCCAGGTGCCGGTCGCCGGATCCTGCAAGGCGACTTGCGATCCGATGTGGAGAGCAGGCAGGTCACGGGCGTGCTGGTTATAGGCCGTCCGGGTGCGTTCCTGGCGTGCGGCAGCGGCGCGCTCGGCATCGTCGGCTGCCCGCTGCCACTGGGGGGCAAACGAGCGCCGGTGGGCGGGTAGCATGTCTCTTGCCGGTGAGTTGAGAAGGATTTGGGCAGGCGACCTGCCGTCGGGGCCAGGCGTGTTTCAGTGCTGCAGTATGCCCCGCGCCCAGCTGTCGCTGTTCATGTGTCCGTCACGCCAGCAGCGGCGGATGAGTTTGGCGGCAAACTTGACGGCGGCTTCGGCTTGGCCGTTGGACTGGGCGTAGTGAGGAGAGGAGGTGCAGTTTCAGCACGGCCCAGTTTTTCAGGAAGGCCTGGAAGGCGGCTGAGGTGAACTGGGGACCATTGTCGGACCAGAGGACTTCTGGGGCTCCGGCCAGGCAGAAGATGCCACGGAGTTCTCTGATGAGCGTCGAGGCACTGGCGTGTCGGCCGACCGGGCAGACTGTGAGCCACCCGGAGAGAGGGTCGACCGCCACCAGGAAGTATTGGCCGGCGTGTTGACAGAAGTCGGCGCAGAGGTGTTGGAATGGGCGGCTGGCCTGCTCGTGCGTGCGCAGCGTCTCTTTCGGCAGCGATGGCAGTTCCCTCTGGCAGGGCTGGCAGGCCTTGGTGATGTTCTCGATATCGTTGTTCATGTTGGGCCAGAAGACAATCTGGCGGGCTCGACTCTTCGTCTTTTCTTTTCCCTGATGGCTGGCGTGCAGCTCGGCGAGGACGGCTGCGCGCATCGGGCGGGGAATGACGAGCCGGCAACCACACACGACCAGTCCGTCATCGACAGCGAGGCGGTCGTGGACCGGCCAATATGGCCGCAGGAGCGCGGGAAGATCGGACTTCTGGGACGGGAAGCCGTCCATCACGGTCTGAAGAAGGATCTGCGCCTCCTCGTCCCGGTCTGCCGCTCGCCGTACCTCATCCAGCCTGAGGTCGGTGCAGAGTTCGCTCGCCTCGCCTGTGATGATTGCGGCGACGGTTGTGGCCGATCTGTCCTCGGCCAGCTCGTCCTCCTCTGTCGGCGGGTCCACCGGTGACCTTGAGAGGGCATCGGCTGCCAGATGGTCCGTGCCGCGCTGCCACCGAGCAGTGAAGTCATCACCAGCAGTTTCTGCCGCAGGCGCTGGAGGCGCGGGGTTTCAATCTCATCCAGGTTCTTGGAGTTGAGGTTGAGGAGACGACGTGCTGACCGACCGCACCAGAGGGCGGTGGTCGGTCAGCACGTCGAACTCGGGGAGCCCACTGAGGAAGAGGCGGCACTTGTGACACCCCCACGCCACCGCCAGCAGCTCCAGCTCGATGGTGGCGTAACGGCTCTCTGCGTCTGTCAGGAACCGGGAGCCGGCCTGGACTGTACGCCATGTCCCATCCAGCTGCTTCTGCTGAAGCAGGAGCCCGAGCCCCTTCAGACGGCTCGCGTCGGTCGACAGCAGAGTGGGCCGCGTTTGGTCGAAAAAGGCGAGCGTGCGCACCGATGATAGCGCCGCCCGCGCCTTTTCGAACGCCACCTGGTGGCAGTTGTCCCAAACGAAGGTTCGTTTTGTGCTCAACAGGTGACACAGCGGTTCCAGGTGCTCCGCAGTCTCCTCTGAGAACGGGGCCACCTGGTTGACGAGGCCGAAGAAGCCGCGGAGTTCGGTCAGAGTCTGAGGTGTTGGGAACGCTGCGATTGCGTTAGTGAGCGTTGGGTCTGGCAGATATCCGTCTTCTGCCACGATAAAGCCGGCGAACTTGACTTTCTTCCGCTGGTGCTGCATCTTCGCCGGGTTTAGCGCCACCCCGCGATCCCGGCATCGAGCCAGGAACTCGCGGACCCGGGCGACGTGTGCGGACTTCGTCTTGCTGTAGATGATGACGTCATCAACGACGCGCTGAACACCGTCCATGTCGATGAAGCACTCATCCATCCGCCTGTTGTAATGTTCGCTGATGGACGAGACGCCGTACGGCGCACGGAGGTTCTGATACCTCCCGAGTGGCGTGATGAAGGTCGTCAGATGGCGGGAAGACTCGTCCAGAGGGTATGGTATGAGTATCCCTTGGCGGCGTCAAAAACCCTAAACCACTGGGCCTCGGATGCCGCGATTGACGCGACGCACTCAGCTGGCGTGCTGGACTGATACAGCTCCCGTTTCACGGACTGGTTGAGCTTGGATAAATCTACGCACAGACGGATGTCACCGGTTTTCTTGGGTGCCACCACGATTGGGGCGCACCAGTCGGTCGGCTCGACCACTGAGGTGATGATGCCGTCCTGCTCCAGCTTGTCCAACTCCTGACGGAGTGGCTCACGGAGGGATAGCGGAATGCGTCGCGGAGCGCGCACCACGAATGGAATGGCGTTCTCTCGAAGGTGGATCTTGAAGTTCTCACCCGGCATCGCCCGGACGACACCGTCCAGCACGTCTGGAAACTCGTTGAGCGGGCTCTCGACCTAGGCTTTATGTCCGGTGGTGGTGGGTGGCGCTGTAGTCTGCCGAACAGTGGCAGGGGGCAGCACATGTGTTGTCGACGCGGCCGGCAGCGACGGCGGCGGCGGCGGCGGCGTCGGCGGCGACGTCGGCGGCGACGTCGGCGCCAGCTGGCCGCGGCCAGGCTCGGCGGCGGCGGCGGCGGCGGTTATCGCCCGTGGCGGGGCGGCGCGATGATCGAGTGTCGGCTGACATCGGAGACCGCGCGGGGGAGACTCGGGCGCGCGGCGGCGGCGCCGTGCGGGCGGCGGCGTGGCTGGGAGAACCACGGTGGCGATCTGCTGTGGATAGTCGGTCGGTACGAGACGGAGGGCCCGAGCGGTTTTCCATGAGAGCAGGAGGCAGGGTACCCCTGGAATGATGTGCACCGTGTCGGAGACTGTGACGTCACTCAGGCGGAGATGAATTGGCAGACTGCCACGAGAGCGAGCCGTGTGTCCGTCAACGGCGCGAGGGTGGGTTGTCGGTGGCTGGAGATTGTCGTTCATCTCTCCAATGCGATGGGCGAAGTCCAGACCAGCGACGGACACGTCGGCTCCAGTGTCCGGCAGCGCTTCCATCGCCGCTGTCCGCAGACCAGTCACGGACACTCGAACTGTCGGTGCCGATCCACTGGAGGTCGTTGCCAGGGTAACGGCGGAGGCCGACGACTCGTGGGGTGGGCGAGGGCTGCGACACAATCTGGAGATGTGGCCGTGCCGACCGCAGTTGTAGCATGAACGGTCGGCTGCCGGGCAGCGGGCCGAGCGGCTGTGGCGGTTGCCGCAGTTACGGCAGGCGGCGGGCGGCGCTGGGGCGACGCCCGTCTGCGGTGCACCGGCCCCCGACAGGCGTCGGGGAGGGGTGGGGCTGCGCGACTGAAATCTGACGCCGCGGCTGCTCTGAACCCGGCGCGGCGGTGGGCGCCGCCGCGGTTGGGCTGCGTGATACAGGCGGAGATGGCGTCCGCGTTGCCGCCGGTGATGGTTGTGACGTCACGGGCGGCAGCCTCTTCTGAGCGGCAAATCTGGGTGACCTGTTGCAGCGACAGAAGTTGTACCGCGCAGAGACGCGGGGTCACGCAGACCAACCACAATCCGGTCACGGATGAGAGAGTCTCTGCAGGTATCGCAGAATCCGCAGTCCCTGCTCAAGTCGCGCAAGCGCGTGGCGAAGTCGTCACATGATTCGCCGTCGAGTTGTTCACACATGTTGAATGTCCGACGCTGGATGACTTCGTTTACCTGGCCGCGGGCGTAGCATTCCAGGTGCATAAGGACAGCGGACAGGTCATTCCGCTGCACCTCTGGCGTATCAAAGTTCGCCACGATCGTCATTGCCTCATCCGAAAGGCAAGTTCGGAGGATCGCCATCTGTAGGGCTGGTGGCTTGCTAGCCAGTCCAGCCAACATGGCGTAATCGTCCCACCGCTGACGCCACAGCCGGGACGGAGCACCGCGGTCACTAGTCACTTCCAGTCGGTGGGGTTTAGCGTCTCTCGCCATCGCAGCGGACGCAACACTCGGCGCCGGTATCGCTACCGGCTGCACGAGTTCGTCGTCGTCACTGGGTAGTTGCACTGAGGCGGGGTCGATCCCCTCGGACCCTGCCGGCTGCGCCATGTTCGAGTCCGTAGTAGCCGGCAGCTCCACACGCGTCGGCGACTCAGAGAAGACTGTATTTCTCCCGCAGGCGCACTGCCACCTAGCGGAGGATTCGGCTAACGGATCAGACTCACACAACAAGTAACTACGAAGATATGTCGTGAGTACAAAAGCTGCAAGACCCCGATATCTCTCTGTTTTGGTACCACCTTCTCCAGTTCAGAAAGTCGGTAATCGTTCAGAGCTCGTCAGACGTTTCTGAGATATGCGCCACTAATGTCGCAGTGTTCATCTGTGTGATCAGCTGACGGGTCAAGGTCGTGGTGGTGGCATGCTCGACTGAAGGGACACTAGCGACATCTATCGAGAGAACGGTGAAGCAGAAGTTCAGAATAGTAATAGTGTCATGGGAAAATCGAAGAGATAGAACACGAGCCCGTTGATGCATGATGTCGCCAAGAACAGACAGACAGGTGAAGATGTGGAAGACGATGTGGAACTGCTGGGAGCAAACAGCATAGCGCAGTCAGGCTCTGATGATGCAATGATTGCTGATCTGAAGAAATTCATCAGGCTCGAAAATCAGGAAAGCCGAACAAATATTACAAAGGAAATTAAACGGTACAACGAAGAGAGAATTGTCGCACTGGAAAATTCCTTGACTTTTGCCCTGACAGTGAATGAAACGCTGAGTAAACGTCTCACAGTGGTTGAAAAGCGTGCTGAGCAGGCTGAGCAGGATTTCCTCGATTGTGCCAAGCGCATTTGTGCTATGGAGGATGAGCTGGACAACATGCACCAGAGCAAGTTGCTGGATTGGCTGATCTTCTCCGGACCCGCCATTCCTCGCCGGCCTCGGGACGGTAGGGGAGAAGACACGCCACGGCTGCTGGTAGCCATGCTGGAGCAACTGATGGACTTCCAAGTGGACATGAGCCAGGTCAGCGAAGTTCACAGGGAGGAGAGGCAACTAAGAGTGCGGTTTACGGCATCCAAGCCTGGATCGGACAGGGACATTCTGTTCCGAAATAAAACAAAGCTGCGTGGGACCGGGCTGTACATCAGGGAGAGCCTGACGCCCAAGAGACTGGCAGTGTTCAACGAGCTCGCAGCCAAGAAGAGGGAGAGAAAAATCGTCACCACCTTCACCAGGAGCGGCACAGTCTTTGCCGTGGTGAACCAAGGTGAACGTCCACGCCCAGTGCGCAGTGACGAGGCTCTGCAGCGACTGCACGGCCTCCTGGCGGATGCCGACAACACAGCTTCGGCGGTGGGGACATCACACAGCGAGGCAGCGACGTCGAGGCCGACGGACCAGGGAAGGCAGGCCCGTCATTCAGTAACTTCGACGTCGCTGGCTTCCCGAGACGCAGGGATGCCCACCCTGAGCAACGCTGGCTCCCCCATGGAGGCTGACAGCCACTCACAAGGCGTCCACCTGGCGGCAGAACACGCAACCGGAGCTAGTGGCGGTGCCCGCGTCCGAAGTACTCCGTCAGAAGAGACGCCAGGAAGGTCGCCAGCGATGGCAACCAGAACAGCTGTCTCCTGCTCACCGGAGGAAGATGGCAGACAGCGACTCCACAACAAAGCTGGCGCAGACCGGTCCACTCGCCCAGATTCCACGCCCGTGGCTCAGGAGCAGGCTCCCAGCGGACGCGAGCTCATCAGAGAACCAGAGAGGCGTCCGGCCGCACCGATGGTCCGCCGCCTGGGTGGTGGACCGACAGCGGATCTCCGCCGGCGACAGGGTGCGGACATCCGACAGTTCCTGTTTGCCCCGCGTGAACACAGTAAGTTGATTAGGATGCCGCTCGCGCTCGTCACCACGTCACCACATCGCCGAGTCTTTTGGTCAACTTGCCTATTCAGCCCGACTATCATTATCCAGTACGTGTATCTGTGTGTGTTACATCGCTATTCGTTTTTTGGTGGTTCGTTTTTCTTAAAGGTTGTGCGGTTTTTCCATTCTCGTACTGGTATTATATTCTGTTGTTGTTTTGTAATATTGCACTGCATTATTTTGTTTATTTGTGTAGGAGCTTTGTCGGTCAGGTGATTACTGTGTTGTTCTTCAGTCAGGGACAAATACATAGGTGCGTATATGAATATAGGATATTCCTTTTGATGGAAAATAGGTTGTGGTCGATATGCCCGGGGCTGGGAGCACAGTTTTTGACATCAGTAAATTATGGGGATTAGTAACTTAAAAATATGTTCGTTAAATTTCAGGGGACTGGGAGATTTCAAAAAGCGCAGGGACGTTTTTAACAAATTAAGAAGTGATGGTTATAATATAATTCTTCTTCAGGATGTACATTGTAAGACCGGCAAGGAGGATACGTTTAGGAATAGTTGGGGAAAAGATATTATGATTGCGCCGTATACTCATAACGCCCGAGGTGTTGCAATATTGACGCATGGAGTAGACGCCGAACATAGTGACGTAATATCTGACAAAGGGGGAAACTTTATTATAGTTAAAATTACAGTAAATAAAGTGTATCAGTTTATGTTGGTGAACATCTATGCGCCGAACGAGGATGATCCCGCGTTTTTCAGTAACATAGACGGGTTAATTGGAGATCAGAGCGACCTGCCAATTATCATCGCCGGAGACTGGAATCTGGTAATCGATCAGGAGTTAGATACGTACGGGGACCGGCGAAGGAATCATCCTAGAGCGAGGGGTAAAAACCTGGAAATTTTGCACCAGACAAATCTTGTAGATATTTATAGGGTACGTCACATGGACGAAAGACGATACACATGGCGTGTTATTAATCCTGATGTTAAACAGGCCAGACTCGACTTCTTTTTAATTTCGGAAGAGCTATGCGCGATGGCTGTTGATGTCGATATTGTACCCGGTTATAGAACTGATCATTCATTGATATGCTCAACGTTGAATTACGCGGAACAATCTAAAGGCAGAGGTCTGTTTAAGTTTAATTGTTCTTTATTAAGGGATCAGGAGTTTTCCGCTTTAGTTAAGCAAACTATTAAAAATACAATTATAGATTACGCTCTGGCGGTGTATACATTTGACTTTGTGAAGTCAGTTATCGGAAGCGAGAGTCTAAGTGACTTGCAGTTCACCATAAGTGACTTGCTCTTGTTTGAAGTACTCATTTTGAACATAAGAACTGAAACGATCACTTATAGCATCAGAAAAAGAAAACGATATAAAAGAGATGAGGAGGCGTTGAATTATACGATAGCTCAGCTTGAACGGCAAATGAGCAGTAATCCTAGTGCTGAAACTGCTGAAGAGCTGACTGAAAAGCAGAGCAATCTTGAAGAGCATAGGGAAATTCGGATGCGAGGAAATATTACACGGTCTAGAGTCAAATGGTTCGAGGAAGCAGAAATGTCCACTAAATACTTTCTAAATCTTGAAAAACGCAACTATGTGGGTAAACTAATCCCCTGTTTACAGAAAGATGACGGTGAGATGATTCAGAACCAAAGCGAAATTCTAAAAACATTACAGCGGCATTTCAGTGAGGTGTTTCGTTCACATGACACTGAAGACAATCACACAGACTTCCTGAACTGCATAGAGCTTAACAAGCTTAGTAACGTAGATATTGCCGAGATGAAGGAACCATTGGCGCTTAAGGAGGTAGGACGGGCTCTTTATGCCATGAAAAATAATAAATCGCCTGGAAGTGATGGTTTTCCAGCGGAGTTTTATAAATATTTTTGGGAAGTTTATTGTCATGAGAATGTTGTCGTCTTGTTATGCATCAGGCGTCATGCCTCCATCATTACAGGAGGGTATTATATCGCTGCTACCGAAAGGCGGAAAGCCAAGAAATCAAATTAATTCTTATCGTCCCATTACTCTCTTAAACACGAGCTACAAAATATTGTCGGGCAGTATTGCAAATAGGTATTAAAGAGTGATAGGAAAGCTAGTAGAACCGGCGCGGAGTGGAGTTATCAAAGGTCGATTCATTGGCGATAATACGCGATTGACGAGTGATATAATGACATACCTGAAAGATGATAGAAGCTCCGGCGTCTTTTTGAGCCTGGACATCGAGGGGGCGTTTAATACAGTTAGCTGGAAATTCATTAACGCCGCCCTAGCTAAGTACAATTTATCATCGGAAATCACACGATGGTTCAACTTGATGAACGAGGGAACATACGCCAGAATTTTATATAATGGTCATTTATCTGACAAAATAAAGCTGTTCAGGTCTTGTAGGCAGGGGGACCCAGTAAGTCCCTACATATTTCTGTTGGCTATTGAGTGCTTAGCTGCACAAGTGAGGCAAAACAAAAATATCAAAGGAATCACAATAGATGGAGTGGAAAATAAAGTATCGTGCTACGCGGATGACACGCTTGTCTTCATGGATGGTTCGGTAAATAGTTGCAGGCGTCTTTTTCACGACCTGGGAATCTTTGCGAAGTTCTCCGGACTGCGTCCGAACATAGCAAAAACGCAGGCAATGTGGGTAGGGTATGATGTAGAAAATAGACCGCAAGTATGTGAGGAACCACCGATTCAGTGGACCAAGCAGATGAAAGTTCTGGAAATTATTTTTGAAAACAATTTCCAGAATATGTGTAAAAATAATTTTGAGAATAAACTAGACGAAATGAAAGCGGTGATCAAAACTTGGCAGCGACGGCACCTCACCATTTATGGGAAATTCTGTGTGATTAAAAGTTTGCTCTTACCCAAAGTGACACATCTTTTCTCGGCCTTGCCCAATCCGCCGCTTGAATTTATGCAAGCACTAAACGCTATTTTTTTCAAGTTTGTCTGGAACGGAAAACGAGACAAAATAAGCAGAAAGAGCCTTGTACAGCCGGTAGAAAATGGGGGAGCCGGTATGATGGACATCCACTTATATCTTAAATTATTGAAGGTGTCATGGGTTAGACGGCAGTTGCAATCAGACAACCAGTGGGCTAAACTCTTTGAATGTAAAATAAGTCGGGGAGAGTGTATATGGGATAGAAATGGGATAAAAATATCTGAGAAACTTTGGCAGAAACATACACTTGAATCGTTTTTGGAGTGATGTGGTCGAAGCAGTGGCTGATTTTAAAGTAGCTTACGGCGAATATAACCTGGATGAGATGCCATCATGCAGCCTGTGGTATTCTGACTACAGTAAATATTACACCAGTAGGTTAAACTCGTGGCATTCTAAAGGGCTTAATTTGTTAATGATTTGCTGAACACTGATGGCAATATTATGTCGTTTATAGAGGCGAAACTTCAATACGGGATAGCAGGTGTGCAATTTGATTTCGATTGTCTGGTGTCTATTCTTCCCAGGAGTTGGAGGATAGCAAACAATACTAAATTATTTGGACCTCTGATAGACCCGTCTTTAGCGTTCATAGTTTCGCAAACACATGGAGTTAAACATATTTATCGGAAAATGATAGAGAACCAAATACACAGAGAACATACACATAAATGGGAAAGCAAGTGGAACGAAACGTTCATGAATGTTGCATGGAATGATGTGTATTGGAATAATATACTAGCAACAAGTTCAATGCGGTATCGTAGTATTCAGTATGAAATTATTACCAGGACACATGTTACTCAACGTTTGCTGTATCGGATAGGAGTGGCGGAATCTAGCAATTGCAATCGGTGTCGGGGGGAAGAAGATAATATCGAGCATTAATTTTGGCATTGCCATTTTGTGCAGACTTTTTGGAAAACAATTAAAGACTGGCTTGTAACGAATCATATTCTGGATACGGGGTCGGACTTTAGTGCCAAGACTGTGCTTCTAGGCCTCGGGACATCAACTTTTGTAAATCATGTAATTGTAGTCGCTAAGATGATTATTGCAAAAAGGGAGTATTTGAGCTTCAATGAGGTTATCAGGTGGCTCCGGGCTGATCGTGAACTGGAGCATATGGTTGCGCTGTGCAAGGATGATCAAAGACAATTTAAAAAGAAATGGGATCATGCGACTATGGCAGTGTCATCTGCGTAGCGTAGGTCTAACACGTTTTGTTGCATAGTGTTTTGTATTATTGTTATTTAGTTTTCTCATCAAAGAAAGAGAAGAAGAATGAACTGATCAAATACAGTTACGCATATGGCCCCCGCCCATAACCCATTCGGGCTAACCCGGGACCGGCCCTGGCACAAGTTGCAGGGTCGGTCGGCCCGCCGGTCGTCCGGGACGCAAATTCCCCAAGTATAGCGACCATTCGCACCAATTAATTTGATTGGTCGAATTCACTTGGATGTGGCGTCACAGTGACGTCACAGTCTCCCTACATACTCTGTCACGTACGATAGCGTGTGTTCTGTGCATGGTGGGGTGTTTAAGTGTAGTGCGTGAAAAATACATGTCTTTCAAAATTGCTATTAACTTCTATTGGCGCGCCTCGACAGGTAATACAAAACCGAGGTTGAAATATATACGCGTTGTCTGCTTTCTAACACTGTTGTCGCACGTGTCAACTGAACTGACTTGCTCCGTTCTCGTTTCGTCGAATCTCTGGGCGGAAAATTACGTATGTACCGAATGAAAACTGGAAAATCCCCATACCATGGTGCATTGCCGGTCACGTACCTCCACTGAGACAACCTGCAACTCTGTATTTAAAATCCAACGGCCTTACCTTCTAATAATACGTATGCGATCGAAATAAATACGTATTATCGACATATTCAGGGAATAATTGCCTAACACTTGCTATTTTGGTCGCCCGCCTGTTTTTAAGTATAAACAAAGCAGTATAAATATAATACAGACGCCGAATATAGGTACCTACTGTTGCCTACCGATCTGACAACATGTAAACGGAGATCAAATGCCTGACGACCGTGCCGTAACGAGAATAAACTATATGTTTCAAATGGTGCGCACCGAGGCTAAGCGCATCACACACAGCGATCGCTTCGATTATTGTCGCAGCCCAGCATCCCATTCATGGAGGTGCTAACATCCCACGGTGGTATAATGGACTCGCCCAGCAGTTTGACATCACCTCTAATTCCGAGTGCGAATGGTTATTAGACTTCGGGAATTTGCGTCCGGGACGCCGGCATGTTTATTGCCGACGTTTCGGACGCTCGGCCGGTGGACAGGGGCACCGTCTCGCGAAACGAACGCGTGTAACGTGAGGCGGTGCGGGCGGGGGCGGCGGCCCGTCTGGAGCGCCGGGGCGGTATCCTCCAGCCCTCCCCGGTCGGGGAAGTAACCCCCAGACCTCCCCGGAGCCGGGACGTTTTGCCGATGCTACTGGCACCGTCCCGGCTTGGCCAGACGGGCCGCACACATAAGTGCCTAGTAGAGGGATAGTGTGGTAGTGTGCAGTGTGTGCAGTGTGCAGTGTGTGCAGTGTGCAGTGTGTGCAGTGTGCAGTGTGTGTGTACCGTGCTGTTTGCAAATACATGTACTTGATTTTTTTATTGTTTTAATCGAGAAGATTTGCGATGTTATCGGTGACTCTTGTTAGCTCATCTCATCTCAATTCGGTTAAACTCAAACTGTCAACTGAGTCTTTCAACTTTAAGTCAATAGGACTGATGTTTCGCTCCCCATAGCCTGGATGAAGAAAACTATTACCACAGTTAAAGTCACCCATTATCAATATGGCTGTTGGGTTTAACACTAGTGCTTGAGCCACATTCTCATTAAGACTTTCAAAGAACAATGCTTGCTGGTCCCCTGAAATGTTTGGTGGGAAGTATGTGCTGCAGATCACTAAGGAAAGATGCTTTATTTGTATGAGGCACCAAATCCATTCAAAATTATCTGACTCAGCAAGCTGCAGTTTTCTCACAGGTAGGGCTGTACTTACATATATAGCCACGCCACCCCTATTGTCTGTTCCTGTGGTTAGTCAGTGGGTCGTGGAATTTGTCAAGTTTGTAAAGACTAGGGTGTACCTGAGTGTCAAGTTTAGTCTCTGTCAATAAGAGTATGTCAATGTCATTGTGGTCGGTGAATTGTGACAATTCATCAAGTCTGCCAGGAGCGGTGATGCTGTTTATGTTCACATGACAAATGTTTAGCAACTTTGGATGGATGGGGCCTGGGTTAGGTTCCACTCCAGCAATTATAAGCAATATTCTCAAGTCTGGATCTAGGGCAAAATCCTTTGGAAAATTTGACTTTCCAGCAGCATGTGTTCGCGTAAAAAGGTTACAATTCTGCCAAATTTCCACTATAATTTGTATGCAGAAACCTTGAGGATGACACTCTACAGACTGACCAGGGGAGCGGCGGAGCCACCGATGGAACACATACACAAATGATTGATGACGCACATAGTACCTAACTTTGTCTCCTTATTGCCTGTGTGAGTCTGCGGCCGACACTTGGTTCATGGCTACCATACTGGTACATCCTTTTCAAATACAAGTTACATATAAACTCACTGGACATTGTTATTGGACAATGCTCTGAATGTTGCCACTGGGTATGAATATATATGAGCTATAGGCTATGTGTTCTGCTTTTACTAAATGAATGACATTGCTCATCTAGTTGCAACAGCAATGGCCAACTTATTCATCTCGGGCTGACATAATTGACACTCTTTGTCATACATAGATACTAATAACTAGTTACTCTTACCACATACCCCAACCTAAATACTATGCATATAAATATTGCAATGGCAAAACTGCCAGAACTGAACACATACCCTGGTAGATAACATTCTTATCTGAACACTATCACATCTGCACCTCTAACAAGTAACATCAATCAATCAATATATTTACCTCCCTGACGTGAGCCAAGCGCTTGACCCCAATGGCAGCTGTCGGTTTCAGTCTCTACCAATCTGGGTCAGACTGCGAGCCCCAGGCAACACTAACTTATTTCGGACTTTATAGTATGATGAGGGTTTTATGATATTGTGCTGTGCGCAATGTGCATGGCACTTAATGAGTTACCTTGAGTTGCAGATGTCCTTGTTACCCTGAGATCGCGCACGTCACCACCACCATGTCCCAGTGCTCACCACGAGTGAGTCACAACTCACACATGTCCGAAACAAGATACCTATATCAATATACAACGTCTTGTTCTTGTTCTTGATGGGTTAGGGCGCGTAGCTGCGAGGCTCAAGCGTCCAACGTTCTTGTCTTGTCTTCGTAGTCTCGTCCACGTTCATGTTGGTAGGGATTGCTCGGTACTAAGCGGTACTAAGCGGAGGTCTCAGCAGGATATGGAGTTGCCTGGGAAGGAACTTGCCAGGTATGAATGTGGCGTTGGGTCAGAATAGGTGATGCTAGTTTTGTTAGTGCTAGTATACTTTGAGTTAATGTCAATGTTGCGGGCTCTGCTGCAGACAAATCAATAAAAGAAACAGTTAAAACAAGACAAAAACAAAAGGGGCACATGTACTCATGGCACCGTTGTTTCACTGCACAGGGTGTTTTCGCCACAGCCGAACTCCAGAAGGAGGACGGTCGAACGATAGAGCTGCGTCCGGATCCAGTGGCGACAACTCGCTGATATGCCGGGGCACAAGATTACACACATACAAAACGTACAAAGTCGTTCAATAGATGATGCAAAGAAATAGGTCAAAGAAATAGGTCCATGTTCATACATTTGCATCGCACCAGTGTTTGCAAGATATCGAGAGGCGATCGGCAATCGACGTTCAGCAGGCTGCAGACCAAGATAATGTTTGCAACCGAAAAAAATGCAAGTGACGCAACTAAGAGAAAGGTGAAACGTGCAAGAAAACGAGAACATGCTGTAAGAAGAGGCAAACCAATGCATCACAGAACACAACCGAGTTATAGAATGCAATGAAGAGAAGTCCTTGTACCAGTTCAAAGTTTGTCGAGTAGCTCACATTGCCGAAGGTAAAGAAAAAGAGCATCAGTGATTGCAATATCCTTGTTCCCAAGCAAGGTCCCCATATTCATTTGAGCTCCAACGTCTCGACATACCAAACTCAGTCTTTGTCTGGCATCTATGAACTTTTGACAGTCAATTAACAGATGCTGGACATCTTGTCGACATCTACATAGGTCACAAATCGGTGCGGGTATTTGGGCAATGATGTGTGAGTGTGTTAGTACAGTGTGTCCTAATCTCATTCTACACAAGATGACCTCTTCTTTGCGGATGCTGCGTCTACTGGAGTTCCATGCCCCAATGGTTGGTTTAAACAGTTTTAGTTGTGTCGGACGGTATTCCTGCCATAACTTTGTGAATAGCTCTATACTACGCTGTTTCACTTGTGGTATATATTCGCGATACCCCACTTTGGCATGCGTGACATTTTGTTTCGCTTGAGCCTTTCTTGCCCAGTAGTCTGCCCGGACATTTCCAGCAATTCCGCTATGACCTGGAATCCATACCAGGCTACATTGCAGGCCGTTTCGTGTGTTCATGTGACACAATTATACAATCTGTATCAGGATGGGGTGGTCGCGGCTTTGTGCGTCGAGTGCTTTGATCGCTGATCTAGAATCGGTACAGATGAGGGCTTTTGGCACGCGGTTTCTGTATTTCTGTATTTCTGTATTTTTGTATTTGTATTAAATCACCAACAGGCATGTGCCCAATTACAGGTGAAGTCAAGTCAACAATCAGGTATGCACATACAACTTCCCAACCGGAACAACCTTACATCGATGATACGTCACATGGTGGGTCTCACAGTGATGCATAAGCCAAGATCTGCCGTTTCAGCTTCCCTAGCGTATCGTAAAAATGTCGGAACTTGGCGAAAAACCTAGAAAATCGTTGACGATACGAGGAATGCGCACAAACAGTCCGGACGATACAGTTATCACTCTGGCGAATGACACATCGAACAGTGATCTTGTCGCGATTCTAGTTTGCCTTGTTGGTGCATGGAGCTTGAAACACTCCAATAGGTGTGATGATGAGATCAAGCCTTTGAATAGTTCGCACAAAAACAGAACATCACACTGCGCACGCCGAGCTCCTAAATGAGATACATTGCATGCTGACAGCAGATCACAGTATGCAAGAGACGGTCCATCGAACGCCATACGACGTGCAAGCCACATACAAATTTATGCTGCACCCTCTCCACGCGAACGAGATGGCATCTGGCTACACCACTCCATATGATTGAACAGTATTCAATAATCGACCGAACGTTGGCGTTATAAGCAGCCAGAGCCGCTTGCTTATCCAGCTTACAACGGGTGGGGGGAGGCCGACTGGAATGTCCGAATGAGTAGACCTAATGCTCGATTGGCTTTGGTGACGATTGAGTTCACATGATCTGCGAAGGTCAGCTTTTGGTCGAGAACGACACCCAAGTCTCGAATGGACTTGACGTTCTCCAGAGCTATGCCATCAATTGAGTACGATGATTCAATGAAGTCACGTTTCAGAGTAATTTTGAAAGATTTGCATTTTGAAGCCACGGACATATTCACGGACATATTTAATTGCAGCTAGTATCGCAAATAGTTCGGCAGTATATATCGACAAATCATCTGGCAGTTTGAAAGAGAAAACGCATTGTTCACAGTGAAAGCACAGGCGACTGAGTTGTTTATCTTGGAACCATCCGTGAAGAAGAGTCTGTAACCGGGATATTTGTCAATGAGATCATGGAACTCTGTTGGGATGTCAATGTCGGTCGTTTGGTTCTTGTTTTGTGTCAAGACCATAAGTGTGTCGACGTCAGGCAGTAGCCAAGGTGCTATGGTACCTTCTGCTTGCATGACCTCTTCTGGAGGATCATAGCTGATATCATTTTTTTTTCTCAATCGATAGGCTATAGGCAATCCAGCGATTCTCTGAAGGTATCTTTCCGAAAGGTCATTATACAGCCGATCAGTTGAAGCAAGGTCCATCATACTATGACATGGACGTTGGTTGTCGCCCATCACCTTGAGGTAATATCCCACTAGGAGCTCCTGCCGTATGACCCCTAAAGGCATAACATTGGTCTCAACTTGTAAGGCCCTCACAGGTGAGGCTCGTAGAGCACCTGTGCTTGCGACGTTTAAAGACTGTATTGATATCAAAAACAGTAGAGTGGCTCGGGCCTCACGCTGCACATACCGCCGCCCGCCCCGCTCAGCTCCCGACTCCCGGCCGCCGGCTCCCGTATTGAGAAAACAGACACTGCTGCTGTAGCGCACGTGCGCTGCACGCCGGAGGCACCTGCGGTCCGCTGAACCACACCTCCCCCTGATCATGAGGATCACTCGCGCCCTACACAACAATCTCGCCGCGGAGGCCGGCGGCGGCGCTGACTCCGACGAGGAGCCACGGCGGGGGAATCTGACACCGTGCTGTCGCACTGTGGCGCATCACACAAGTCCGACTGATCAGCAGTCGGATGGGGCACAGGAACAGACTCCATCACGTACAGCGGGTCATCACTGTCATCGTCAGGTGCAGGACTCTGAGGTGGCTGCTCACTGTTCCTGCGTCGCAGGTCCCTAACGTGGCGCGGCATGCCGTCCACTTCCACGACCTGCGGGGAGACCACGGCCGTGACGGTACCCCGCCCAGACGGCTCCGTACACCGCGTCCCGCGGCGCCTCACCCACACCGCGTCACCGACTGCGTGCACGCCCAGCTCCGCCGCAGTGAGCTCCATCGCCCCGGCCTCGGCGCACTCCACCGTCCCAGATGGAGCGGCTGCCAGCCGCACACAGTCACGTGGCTCATAGCGATGCACTCCGCAGAACGGTGCGCTGCCGGCCCCTTCGCCATCGCGCGGCGTCACATTATATAAGTGCACTGCCTCGGCGATGGCACACCGTTTCCGAGCGGCGATAACTTTCACCGTTCGGTGACTCCGCTCGATCACTCCGTTTCCGCTCGGCGCATGCGCCGCCCGGAACCTCACCGTCACCCCCCAGCGAGCGGTGAGGACGGCGAACGGTCGGCCGCGGAAGACCGGATCGTTGTCACATAGGAGCTCCACCGGGGCCCCCCGCTCATAAAATATTTCCTCAAGCCGCTGGACGATGCTCGAGCTATCCTGTCGACGCAGTGACCGCCACACAGCGAACCGCGACGGTCCACAGTCAATCACGCTGAGGTACGACTGACCCTCGTGGTGTGTAACGTCAATGGCTAGTCTCCACCATGTTTGTGGCACCGCTAGTGACCCGTGCCGCCACTTGACTGGGGCCGGGTCGATCGCTCGGCACACATCGCAATTCGCCACCACAGCGCGCACTTGCGCTCGGGTCACATGACCGATACACCGGCGAGCAAAGTACAGCGTCCTTCGAACACCCGGGTGACCGGCTCGCTTGTGTACTTCGGCAATGCTCTCCGCACCGACGGCGGCTGCACTCACAGCTGGCGGCTCACAGACGGCGGCCGCACTCACAGTTGGCGGCACACCGATGGCGGCTGCACTCACAGCTGGCAGCTCACAGGCGGCGGCCGCACTCACAGTTGGCGGCACACCGATGGCGGCTGCACTCACAGCTGGCAGCTCACAGGCGGCGGCTGCACTCACAGCTGGCGGCTCACAGACGGCGGCCGCACTCACAGTTGGCGGCACACCGAGGGCGGCTACACTCACAGCTGGCAGCTCACAGGCGGCGGCCGCGCTCACAGCCGGCGGCTTATCGCGAAGCCACTCCTTGGGCACGCGCGTCAGCGCGTCGGAGCGGTTCTCCGCCGATCGCACGAGCGCCACAGACAAGTTGAGCTGCAGCTCGCTGACCAGCTGACGGATGATCTCGACGCGACGCCGGATTAACAGCTCGCCGTGCGCCTTGGTACGGAGGCGCGCGCGACCACTGATCGCGTCATCAATCCAGCGGGACACCGTCACCGAGTCCGTGCGGAGGTCAATTGTCCGCGCACCCCAGGCGACGGCCAGGCTTACACCTCGGATGGCCGCATCCAGCTCGGCCATGTTGATATGCATGGCCTCATCGCGCCTGAGCCAGCACGCATCCTCGATGACGTCACCGCCTGACGTCTCCAGGACAACCCCCGTGGCCAGCGAGCTCGCGTCAGTCCAGACGACTACACCATCGCCCTCCACGCACCATACGCCTCGAGCTGGATCGTCACTGACTAGGCGACTCGCAACGCTGTCCATCTGCGCACGCAGCGCCGCCTCCTCGGTGACGTCATCCCAACCCTGCGTCAGCTCGTTCACGCGCCGCTTGATCCATGCCACCGCGGGCCGGAGCCATCCGCACACGGGCAAATGGGCCACCAGTCGCCCACACCACGCGAACACGGTTCGGCGAGTCACACGCGCTGGCGGCGCGTCCACAGCGTTGTCCCGCACCCACCGCAACTCTCCGTCATCTGCCTGGACTCGCAGGCCCAGGAGCCGGGCTCCGCTGGCCGCTCGCTCCGGCGGCTTGCACGCCAGACCGTACTTGGCGAAGTGTTGCACTACACTCTCGGCACTGGCGACATCCTCGTTGACAAGCAAGTCGTCCACATACGCCAGCACCGCCCGCTCTATCGCTGGGTCCTGTGACAACACAGCACGGACGACCGCCTTCATAACCAGCGGAGCCACGTTCAGCCCGAATCCCAGCCTGGTCAGACAGTAACGCTGACCGCGCACCACCACTGTCTGAAAAGGCCACAGCTGCTGCTCCACACGTAGCTGAAGGTAGGCCTTCTTCAGATCTACGACGGCGACGCGCGATCCGTGCTTCCGCCACTTGCGCAACTGGTCTGCGCACACGTCGGAGTCCGCGGTGTGAGCAGTGACGTGGCTGTTGAGCTCACGATAGTCGAGCACTGGTCTCACTTTGGCCTTGTTTCTCTGCTGCACCGCCATCAACGGCACCAGTCCGCGTGGCGGCCCGTGCTGCGCCTCGTCGTAGGGCACCAGCCAACCGCTGGCGATCCACTCGTCCAGCTCCTCGTCAAACTCTTGACGCGCGGCTGGCGGCACGGCGTACTGCTCGACCCTGTTGCCGAGACACTCGGGCCCCCCACCGTCCGCCCACTTCCACGCCACTGTCCATGCTCGTTCCGCCGCGTCAAACCGCGCTCTAAAGTCAGCCGCATCCACCTCGAGCGGCGGGCACACCGCAGCACCACAGAAGCGTACATCAGTCGGTGACTGCACGCTGACGCCTCCCAGGGTGGAGATGCCGGAAATGCCGAGTACCATCTCGACCCCCATCGGCCGCTCATCCACCACCAGCACATCAAGTGTGGCCCGCCGGCCGGCCGGCGTCTCCACACTGACGCTGCCGACACCGCTGCACCGGAACGGTTCTCCACTGATCGTGGTCACCACGATCTGCCGCTGGCGCCAGCGCTCACAACATGGCGCGTACACAATCGTGTCCGTGCAGCCGGTGTCCACTAGCGCGCGACACTGCCGACCGTCCACTCGCAGTTCGACCACGGGCAGGACGCCGCTCAGTGCTGCACCGGAGACGACGCCGGCGCTGGCACGCCATCTCCTGCACCGTTTTCCCGACTGCTGGGGACAGGAGACGGAGATGTGGCCCAGCTCTCCACAGTTCCAGCAGCGTCGTGGCCACCGTGATCCCCGTGTCGGCTGGTCTCGTGACGGATGACTCGGTGGCGGCTGGCCGCGATGCGCCCCGTCACGCGGTGGCGCCTGGGCTCGCCTCCCCGCGGCCACTGCCGTAACACGCTCGTCACTGAGCACGGCGCGGGCGCGTGACAGGACGCTGGCCAAGTCCAGTCTCTCGGCTCTGGACCCAGCACGGATGGTCTGTCGCACCGACTCCGGCAGCCCAGCGATGAACGCGCAGACGAGTGCTCGCTCCGGGATACCGCCAAATAGCACTGCGAGACGCCGAAGGTCGGCCAAGAATACATCGGCGGACTCGCCCACCCTGAGGTGGCGGCTAGTGAAGGCCTCGTACGCCGCGTGCTGGTCTAGGGCGAACGCGTCGTACAGCGCGTCGCGCGTGGCCTCCAGAGAGCTGCGACTGGCGACCGGCATCTGCGACCACACTGCAAATGCGCCGCCAGTAAGGCGCAGCGGAAGCACCGTCTCTGCGGCGACACCACGGAGCGCACACAGCATCTTGGCCCGCTCAAACCACTCAACGACGTCTGCCGACCCGTCGTATTCGGCAATCAGCCGAGCGTCAAAAGCGGGACGCTGTGCGGCGGCCATTACCACTCCAGGACTGGCGATCGCCTCCATTGCTCCAGGGCTGGCGGCGGCCTCCACTGCTCCAGGGCTCACAACGGTCTCCATTAAGGCCGAAATAGCTTGTGCTTGCGACGTTTAAAGACTGTATTGATATCAAAAACAGTAGAGTGGCTCGGGCCTCACGCTGCACATACCGCCGCCCGCCCCGCTCAGCTCCCGACTCCCGGCCGCCGGCTCCCGTATTGAGAAAACAGACACTGCTGCTGTAGCGCACGTGCGCTGCACGCCGGAGGCACCTGCGGTCCGCTGAACCACAGCACCGGTAGCAATTCGGAGACCAGTATTTTGAATAGGTTCAAGTGCTTTGCTCCGGCAATGTCCCGGTCCGTCTAGAATATGCGAGCCATATTCCAGTATAGGCCGTATGAGTGACGTATACATCCTTAGTAATACAGTTCTGTCAGCCCCAAATATCTTTCCAGCAACACTTTTGAGGATTGCGATTCGCTTCAATGCTTTCCCCTTTACGTACTCGATATGAGAACTTAGGTTGAGCCTTGAGTCTAAGATGATGCCTAAGTATTTCACCTGTTCTACTACGGGAATGGGTTCATTGCTAAGTCTAAGGACAGGTAGTATCGTCAGGTCAATATGTTTAAGTCCTCGACGAAATAGTATTGCCTTATATTTGACAGCAGAGAAGGTGAATCCATTTATCAACGCCCATGCACCGATGTTTGATAAGGCTCGTTGGATTTCTCGGAACAGGATTGGTATCTTCATTCCCTGTACCCAGATTGTACATTCGTCAGCGTAGATGGCGAAGGGTATATCTCGGGGAATCGTTTCAGAGAGGGAATCAATCGCGATATTGAAGAGTAGTGGAGAGATTACCCCTCCTTGTACTACACCGTAATCCTGTTGGGAAACATCTGATAACGTGCCGCATCGCGCTTGGAACGTTCTGGTCGAGAGATAATTCCTGACAAAATGCATCACATGGCCCCGGAAGCCAATGTGATGCATTATATGAAGAAGTACAATCGGGGAGACCATGTTATACGCGGACTTGATGTCGAGAAATACTCCTAATGTGCTACTGTGATGTAAAAAACCTTCCCGGACATGCGACTCAATTCGAACCAAGTGATCAACCGTTGATTTCCCAGAGCGAAATGCACATTGGTATTTTTACAACATCTCATACCTTTCAAGGTTCCAGTTCATTCATTTAGCAATCATCTTTCTGACAACTTGCACATGCAGGAGGTCAGTTGTATAGGTCGATAAGAGCTCACCTGGTTAGTCTTTCCCTGGTTTGAGGATCGGGATAATGTAAGAATGTCGCCAGGTGTCAGTGAAAACATCGTTTGTCCACATATAATTATAGAAAGCAAGTAGTTCACCAATCTGTGTGTCATTCAAATGCCGGAGGAAATCATAGTGAATCTGATCAGGGCCGATCGATGTCGATCCTGAACGTTGGATCGCATCAATCAGCTCTCGTGTAGTAAATGTTTTGTTGTAACCCTCTCTGTTTTCGTTTCTAAAGTCGGGTAATGTATCAGCAAGTTCATGTTCGTGCCCAAAAAAGAGTCGTGGTAATTCGACCGTGGACTCATGTCAGCGAAAAAATGCCCAAAAGCATTTACCACCTCGATAGGATCGTCGATAATATCATCGTTATTTACTAAGACGGGGTAAGGTCTCGAAATCCTGGTTTTATGAGAAAATCTTCGTAGGATTTCCCAGAGTCGCTTCATTGGTGTACGATGGTTAAATACCGAGAGCAACTCGTGCCAGGCATTAAGTTGCGCTGTCCGGAGTATTAGTCGGGTTTTCGCCTTTTATTTCCTGTATTCTATTCGTAAGAATGAAGAGTGCGGATTTCTCCTCATTATATTCTGAGCTCTCCTTCTCTCCCTAATGGCCTCCCTACACGCGTCTGTCCACCATGGACATTTATGTTTTTCGTTCCCATTTCTAGTGAGAATATACTTCTTGGCGTTTTCAATTAATGTTTGTGTTATAATATCACAGTTGTCTATTCCACGTTCAGGGTCAAAGTAGAAGTCGCAATTCTGTTTGAAGTCAGTCCAATTTGCCTTCCCCATGATCCATCCCGTAAAAATCGACGGTAAGTCATGGGGGACCACTGTCGTAGTGGACAAAGTGAGGTGGATTGGGAAATGGTCGCTCGAGTGTAAATCCTTATCGGTGTTCCAATCTATCAGATAAGCTATGTTGCTGGATGACAGAGCTAAGTCGATGCGGGATGCCTCTCCAGACGATTCATCAAGTCGAGTCGGTTGTCCATCGCTTAAGACTCGCAATGTATAATGATTGATAATATTCACCCATATGTTTCCCCTCCTGTCACAATGTGGGGCACCCCACATAAAGTGCTTACTGTTTGCATCTGTGCAAATGAGGTAAGGTTTTGGCAATTGATCGATTAGTTGCGACAGTTCCTGAAAAGAAAAGTTGTCAGCAGGGGGAAGATATAATGAACACATTGTGATTCTTCTGTTATTGATTTTAACAGAGCAAGCTACTGCCTGTAACGTGCTCTGTACAGGTACCCTATAATGAGGGAGGTTATTGGTTACGTAGATCGACACTCCTCTTCTGTCCCCTTGTGCCGATAATTCATTGTATAGCGTAACACGTGGTAAGCCGAAATTATACCGATCGTTCTCAATGAAGTGCGTTTCCTGCAAGCACAACACCTGGAATGAGTCATTCATGAACATAGGTTTTGCTTCTGCCCATTTCTCGATTAGTCCTCTCCATTGCAGGAATTTAACAGTCATGTCTCAAAGCATTTGTTCGTACCACGTCTCCCGGGTAAGCTCATATCATCGTGTGAGCAAAACATAGGTAAGAAAAAGAGTCCAGTGCTTCTTCAAACAGAACAAGACCAACGGATGTCCACAGATAGCCCCCAGGTCAGTGTGAGCCACCCGATAAATTTTCCTCCACCTTAATAGGACACCATTCAGCTGCTCGGCTCGCTGTCGAGCCGTCCCATCCATAATGGACACGATACACACATTGGGTTCCTCTGCAAAGTGAGGCGAAAAGAAAGACAATTCCTTCATAAAGATAATCAAGGACATGATGGAACTTAGAGGAATGTGTTGCACACAAAAATACACATATACAAAGGTGACTATCACATGTGAATATCAATGTGAATAATGATCATCACCAACATAAAAAAACACAAAATAAACCAGATATAACACTGTTCGATGTGAACATTCAACAACTATTGCTTTGACAAGCACATATGGTCCAGACACTACAGTATCTGTCATGTTTCACGGTCGAACCTCCCATTTCATATCTCAGGAGTGTGGGTCATTCTAGTTAGGCTAGGCATCCGCCTACCTGCATCCTCTACAGCTGGCCTGCGTTGCCTTGCTCCAAGCTCGGGGGACAGCCAGGTCGCTCTTCTCCCGCACTTTGCCAGTGAGGCGTTGGCCCCATTTTCCATGTTTGGCCTCTGCTGTACTCCACTCAGTGGTATTCTTAACTACCTCCTTGTTTGTCTCCTGCTCGAGATCATCATAGGTATCAACGGTTTCATGCATATCAGGGGTAATGGTGCCACTGCCTCCTGGAATGGGAGTGTCATCCATATCATGGCAGTCAGAGTTGGGGGGGGGGGGGGGGTTGCTGTGTAGGGGTGTGTCACTTCTACGGTCACACTCTCCCTGTCTTTCTCCTGGTTCTGTTCCCTGTTTGTCACACCAGGTTTGCTAGTACCTGTCTGTTCGAGGAGTCTATCACACAAGGTGATCATTTTGTCGACCTTACGCTCCAGGTTGTCAACTCTGTCTCGCAGAGAAGCTTCCTGGTTGTGGTGCTCAGGTTGTGCTTGTAGCGCTGTAGAGTATGTGCGGACAGTCGGGCTCGGGATCCGATGTGGTGTGTCATACACTCGACGAGCATGGGCATATGATATGTCCTGGTCAGCTTTGATCTCACATATCTCTTTTTCCTTTTTCCAGATTGGGCAGTCCCTGGAGAAACAAGAGTGCCCAGTCTGGGTGCAGTTGGTACATTTTCGTTCACAGTCACCCTCATGTGTTGTGCCACTGCATTTGAGACACACTGCCTCTGCTTTGCACCCTGACTCAGTATGTCCACATTTCCCACATTTGTGACATATCAATGGGTTTGGGACATGTTTTCTCACTTTGTACGACACATAGTCAAAGTTGAGTTGAGAGGGGAATGTAGGCCTGTCAAACGTCAGGAGGATGGTAGGGGTGTTCTCAGTGTTATTTCCCACCCTCCTTGTTAATCGTTTGGCTCCCACGACACCAAACTCCTGCAGCCATCCCACAACCTCCTCCTCAGACAGGTCTATCATGTCGTAAGCAAGGATGGTGCCTTTTCTCACATTCAGTCGCTCATCCTTTTCAACATCACACTCTTCCCTTCCAAACAGTGTCGCTTTTAAGAGTTGACTGGTTTGTTTGTCGCTTTTGGTTTGCAGGAGCAGGCTTCCATTATTTTGGAAATTGGCCTTATCAACTTTCTCTTGCCCACCTAGTATGCCCCTTATACATGTCTGCACCCATGGCCAGCCCTGTCCCTTAAGTGGTATACCTGATTTGAGCTTAACTCGTAGGTAGGTTCCTTGTCCTGGGTCATCTTTGTTCCAGAAACTTTCTGTTCTATCATCAGGTCTGACCCGTTTAATGGCCCGGGGTGGCCCCATCTTTTACATCCTACTCACACACTTAACAACTATGTACCAGCGTTTCACAGAAAAAAGGAAGACAAAAGTGACTCACCACGTGGCACGTTCCAAGTAACACGTCCTTAAATCAATTAAGGGTAGTTTTAACTGGTGATGAGCTTAACCCATTATTAGAAAACAAAAAATGAAAATCCAAATAAATTCGATCTTGAACTTCCTTGTTCTTGAACTCGTCACAACACGTCCTCGCATTTCCACGTCATCCACGGCAATCCCAATATTCAACGTCCGAAACTCACGCACGCGGCGTGCCCGCAGTGCACTTTGAGTCAGCGACTTTGAGTCACTCAGGTTTGTCGCAGAAGCGCCGAGATCGATTGCTCCTCCGGGGTCCAGATGTAAACAACTTGGTGCTTCCATATGCGACTTTCCTTTACTATGTATATGTATATGTATAATGTCACATGGGCAGTGTTTTGATCATATAAGGATATGCGATTTAAAATTATATTGTTTTCAGACATTTCCTCATTCAAGCAACCAAAATGAAAACTTAACTGGGGATCCCAGCTCCTATTTCGGTATCCAGGCACAAGTCTGGTGACCAATCATGACATTCAGCTAAACATAGCTCACCTGGCGAGAAGGGACAACACCATACTATAATAATGGCTTGTTTGTTGTGCCGCATATTTCATCTGGAGCAAAGTGACTTGCACAGACAAAGTTTCTTTTGTTCATGTCCTCCAGTCTGCAAATACAGAGCCATTTTAACCCTCGCCCTACGGGAGCTTTTGTCACCTTCGCCCTACGGGGGGGGGGGCTGACAGCCCCCCCCCCCTGTTAACTTTCAAACCAAGTAACTTAGAGCAATGCGGTAAGAACCAGCATGCTGCCTGTCATGAGAGGAATCTAACAGTATGCGATTTTTAGGTTTCAGGTTAACGATTGACCTTCCAGGTCAAGTGAATGACCTCGGATTTACCACGTCCAGAACAGCGATTTTGCTCTTCAGAAAACCTCAAAATTAGAAGTTGATAAATGTAAATAAAAAGGCATGTTCCTAGACCAATTTTGGCTCAGAAATATAAAAAGTATTGATTTGTTCGTATCTTGTCCAAAAATGTCAAAAAAGTTATTTTAAAAAATGACGTCATCAGTTTCTTACACTTAGGAAGCCATCACTCAGTCAATAATGAAGATATTGCTTTGAAATTTGGTGTGAGTATTTTTATTACTCAGTTCTCTCACATATATTCCTTTTTTTAATATCTTTGAAAATTTTGATTTTGTGGGGATTTTTAAAAAAAATTAGGGTCAAAAACCCAAAATTTTAAAAATCCGAGATAGCCATTTTAAAGAGAATGCCATTTTGTATCTTTGGTCAATTGAGTTTGCAATTTGCTTTAAAACTCTGTCTTCTACGATTTTTCAAATAATTATCATTTCTTTACCAACATGACGTCATAAAAACATTATTATCTCCCAAACTGCTTTACCAATTTAAATTAAATGTTACAGCCTACGTATAATTGTTGTAAACTCAGCTACTAAAAATTTCAGCAAGATGCATCCCATGTGTCAAAAGTTATTCAAGAAAACCTCAGGGGGCCTGTCAGGCCCCCCCCCCCCGTAGGACGAGGGTTAACTTTGTACGTGAGTCCTTTGGAAACCTTTTAAAGGGATTATACGGTTTTTTCCCAGAATAATTGAGTTACATAGTAAAACGTACTTATAAGGGTGGTAGAAGTCCCACGGTAGCCACATTTTTATGGAAATGACCTCTTCTGCACGTAAGGACATTCCAAAGTGCGCGGTGATGCTACCGCGTATTTTCTGCAGGACCGGCTGAGGCAGAGCCAGTCGTCTCTTATATGCTAATAAAAACACCTCACGTATGGCATATTTCCGGTAAAATAAGCAATATTTGAAAGAAAATAAACTTAATTTGTTCCAACGACAGCAGCAGTTACCTAGTTTTCCCATAAAATTATATATTTTTCATGAATTTTCATGCCAAAAAAAATGAATACGCCACCACCAAATTCTCAACGCTAAAGGCCGGAGAAAGGAAAACCACAAAAACACAAAACCTCAACGAACAGTGTGTAGTAATACAATAAGAGTGTCCCGTCAGTTTTGAATTGCAGTGCATAATAATTTTGTGATCCAGTGTAGAACTTGCAGATAATTCAAAACTCTAAAATTGATCTTAAGATAAAAGTGGTGGAGAGTAGTGCCGATCAAGTACTCATTATCTGATACTAGTCTCGAAAAAACGCCCAAGTTTTAACGCTGATAATTTCTGAAATAATGGACTAAATGAGCATTGAGGTCCCTGTTATATGTCTTGAACGTGTTTAAAGCTCATACAACTGCAAAAGAGTGCATTTACTTTCAGGACGGAAACCCGTATAATCCCTATAAATGAAAGCAGAAGGTACCGATGTACAGGGGCGTAGCCAGGATTTTTCGAGCATACCGCATTTTCCGACAGGGGCATAACACAATGGGGGCATCATCAGGTGAAGGGGCATCACTAGGGAATTTTGTGACGCTTTTGTCGCTTTTGTTAACCTAAGATGAATAGTCATCTTATAATAATAGTCACTTAGACTAAACAAAAATAGTCAATAGTCTTAAATAGTCACTTAGACACACTTCAGCGCAGTTTTCACACAGTATCGGTTTTCTGCTGACCGCTGTAAGTTTTCGTATTGTATTCAAAGTATTGAATGCGTTATCCAAAAGGAAGTATCGTCTTGAAAATCGGGTTTCAATAACGATATGACAATGACTTATAATGTTAACCTTGGTGACCCAGGTAGTTGATGTTGTATGAGAGACGCATCTCGACGAAACGAGCACAACGGTGTCAGTTGCATTCCTTTGTCTTTCATCCGTTATTGTCAAAAAGGCACCGGTGACCTCGCCTGGCCTCAGCTGACCTGGTATGGACCGTTGAACTAAAATTGTACTTGGGTCATCAAGAATGACCTTTTCTCTAAAAATGTTCATGTTTAACCCTCGCCAGTGCAGGGGGGTGGATGTCCCCCCCCCCCCCCCCTCGGTCTTTCGGGAATAACTCGTGTAGATATCAACCGATTGCGATGGAACTTTCAGTACCCTACTTGTGAAAAATGTAACCATATTCTGAACATGTTAAGGTGTAGGTCACATGACGTTTGACCTGTTTCTCAAGGTCATGTCAGGCGCAACTGGCGTCCGTAGTATTGATCTTTGTAACTTGTGCAGTTTCATAGTGTTTGTTGTTCAGGGGTTCAGGAGCCTAGCATAGGTGTTTCCAGGTGACAGTTGTGGTTTCCCTTCAGATTGTGACCTCGATTGACCTTTTCAGAGGTCAACCGAGGCCACTGACCTCCGATGACCTGATATTACTTTTTGGCTTCTGGCAGTTTCTAGGACATTTTGTGACGCTGATTTCAAATATGGGATCCATTTTGCATGTATGTTCCACTGGGGTCATGCATCTCCACAGGTCAACCGAGGTCACTGACCTCAAATGACCTGGCATGACCTGACATGACCTTTTTGGAATTTGGCAGTTTCTAGGACATTTTGTGACGCTGATTTCAAATTTGGCACCCATTTAGCATAATGATATGCTCATTTGCGATTCTAGCTCGATTAAATTCAATTTATACGCATTTACAATTTGGTTGAATTTTGGGCCATTGCCATGACCTCAGAGGTCACCTAATGACCTAGGACATTAAAATCGGGTATCAATGGCTTCCTCTCGTGACAAGCAACACGCACGTTTTTTAATCGAAGCTCTAGACCAATTAGGGGCGAAACGCTAGGGGGAAACACCCCCCCCCCCCCCCTCTCCTGCACGGTCACGCACTGATCGGATGCTGCACGGGCGAGGGTTAAGACGCGCACCGACGGGGGTCGGCGTCAACATCGAACCGACGAAGGAACGGATACCTGCCCCCTAAGATATCGAAACCCACGCAACGTAGCGAGAAGCGGCAACAAACTTTAGATAGCTTGAGACATGCTTTATCGAAAGTACTAAGTAAATTTTAGGTCAGGTCACCGAATTTCAAATTTCGGCCATATATGGGTACCCTTAACATAACCGTCTATATCTCGATAACTAAAAAAGCTAGCGACGCGTGGAAAAAGAGTTAGAAATAAAATTGAATTTGCTGTCACTAAGGCTTATCAGATTTGATCTTATGTCTATAGTTAGGTCAACAGAGGACATTGAACCTGAAACATTCTAAACATCGCCGAATTGTTTTCAGGAATAACTTTTGACAGAAGCATGATTAAGTAACACAGTTTTCACCATTGTGTTTCTGTCGTCGAGACATATCGAATGGTGTATCGGATGACCTGGTTACGTCATATCCAAAAAATTACCTGGCCTGGTCAGGTCAAGGTAAAGCCAGTTTTTCAAGTTTTACATCAATCGATGCGTCTTGACGACTGGACGCCAAGTGACCATAAGAAGTCGGTGCGCCTAAAGCTCTCAATCATCATCATCTTGACGAGCCAACCACAATGGTAAAAATCCAATAATATATACTTGAACAATATATATATATACAATATATAATATATATAATATATATATATATATATAATAACAATATATAATATATATATACAATAACTTGATTTGGTAAGGAGTTATTGAAGAAAAAAACACGTGACATCGGGGTCACCTGAGTTGACTTCGTAGAGGTCAAAGAACAAAAATGTGACATGGGTCTTTGTATTTGGCACAAGAATGGTGGATCTGGTGAAAACTGGTCAAATTTGTCCCATTCCTATGGTGTCCCGACATCATACCGTTTTATAAATTTGTCCCGACATCATACGCGTTTTCATTTTTCGCCGTTCACTAATAATAAGGTAAAGCCAGTTTTAGGTCACGGCATTGGCCTTACCTTAGGTCATCGATATACAACATCCGAGATATAAGAACTGCAGGCACATTTGACCTAATTTAATCCTGTGAGTTTCAAACCTCTTGGTTAAACACTGTAGTTTTGGCACGAACACAAACTTTCAAAAACGTATTTGGAGGTGGGGTCACTTGCGTGACCTTTTGACATGACCTGAGATGACCCGAGGTTGAAAAGTTTACACAATGTGGGTAATTGAAGCCCAAATAACTATGCCAAATTTGACGGCGCTGTGCGCCGCCGTTTGTCAGCGATTCACGAAAAACCTCCGGGGGAGGCGGATATCCGCCCCCGTCGGTGGGCGTGTTAACCATATTACTGTCGGCCTAACCCTCGCCCGGATAGGGGGTGGATGCCACGCCCCCCCCCCCCCCTCGGTTTTTCTGGAATAACTCGCGTAATTTCCAACCGATTGCAATGAAACTTTCAGTACCCTACTTTTGAAGAAGAAAAAACTCGACATGCTCTGCAAGTTTTGAATTTTTAACCCCCCATGACCCGTGACCTATGACCTGTTTCTCAAGGTCATGTCAGGCGCAACTGGCGTCCTGCAGTATCGATGCTTGTAACTTGTGCAGTTTCCGAGTGTGTGTTGTTCCGGAGCATATGCACAGGTGTTTCCAGGTGACAGTTGTGGTTTCCACTGAGATTGTGACCTCGATTGACCCTTTCAGAGGTCAACTGATATCATTGACCTACGATGACCTCAGATGACTTTGTTGGGCTTCTGGCGGTTTCTGGTACATTTTGTGATGCTGATTTCAAATTTAGGATCCATTTTACATAATTATATGTTCCAATGTGGTCATGTGCTTCCACGGGTCAACCGAGGTCACTGACCTCAGATGACCTGACATGATCTTTTTGGAATTTGGCAGTTTTTAGGACATTTTGTGACGCTGATTGCGAATTTGGCACCAATTAAGCATTATGATATGCTCATTCACGATTCTAGCTCGATACAATTCAATGTATATGCATTTACAATTTTGATGACCTTTTGGTCATCGACATGACCTCAGAGGTCATCTAATAACCCAACACCTTAAAATCGGATATCATCGGCTTCCTCTCGTCACAAGCAACACGCTCGTCGCTCTAGCTCAATTAGGGGCGAAACTCTAAGGGGCGGGGGTTGTACCCCCTACCCGAACACGTGATTTTGCCCTACCCGGGCGAGGGTTAAACAAAAAATACCAAACTGTCGGCGGGGGCTATTCAGCCCCCATCGTATCTCGGAAACCGCTGGACCGTTTCACTCCGGGAAAGCGGTATTCGATTCCCTGCAGCAAGCTTGAACTACATTCCTATATTCACAAATATGAAAAAAAAAATTGTCATGGGGGGGCGATACAGGTAGCACAAACTGGGGGGAAACATGCATTTTTATATTATTTGCCATGGGACGTTGATTGAACGCAACTTTTCACATTGATGTATTTCGCCACCTAATTGTATGCTTTAGCTTATAATCCTTTTCAGAGTTTGGGGAAATTAAACCCAATGGCGTCCCCAGGCAATTCAAAAGGGGTATCTAAAGATGTCTCCATAATATTTTTGCCGATTTGATTTCTGTTTTGCTGCTTACAATTACATGTGTAATGTGTATGCATGTGAAAGTAAACACATGACAGTTTTATTTGTGCAGTGGCGTGCTCGGGAAGGAAAGGGGAATTGAGGAAGCTCTTGTTGCTCGCTGAACAAGCTTTTTAGCTCGTCGCCTTGGTGGATAGAAGGTGTTTGCATGCTTTTATTTGACCTGGGGACTAGTGTGATCGGTTGCTCCCCTTTGACTGATTGCCTCGGTCCCTGGGCCCCTGGTCTCTCCAGGGCAATAAACCCTCTGGGGCGGGAGCGTGAAAAAAATATAAAATATAAACCCTCTGGGCACACGTGCGTGCCGGTACGAGGGCCGCCGCACGGGCCTGGCGTGCGCTCTGCCGTCGTTGCTGGTGACGTGAGATGGATCCAGCCATTCTGCTTGCCTCCAAAAATCTGTCGCTGGAGTCGCCCTTGGGCAACCGAAAAATGCCAACAAACAAAAAATACGGAACTTGTGCAAGGTATTGCTATAACAGGTCATCAAGTTTCAAGTTGCTATATTTTGTTATGTAATTACACGTCGTGGGTCCTCAATTCCCCCCTAATTTCATCCCTGGAGCCGCCCGTAACACTGGGCCATTCGCTTGCGCCCACCCCTGGGACTGCCTATGCCACAACATACAATTGTGATACATGCAGATGATAGTGTACGAGATAATCCACTGAAAAATATAGTTTTGAGTTACTAAACACAATGTGTGTGTACACTGTACGGAGTCAAACATATGCCCCTCCCCCCCCCCCCACTCAAAACAAAAATCCGTCGTCCCTGGAGTCACCTGTGGGCAACCCAAAAATGGAAGGAAAAATCGTGCAAGGTGTGCAAAGGATGGCTAAGAAGTTTTACTGAGTTTGAAATTATTATCTGTCAGATTTTCATGTAATGCCAGTGACCCAAAATGCCTCCCAAAACTCGTTCCTGGATGTGCCATGCGCAAAATGTGCCCAAATGAAGGAATGTGCAACATGTCTACAAAGAGCAGCAATAAAAGGCATGCAAGCCGTAAGCTCGTATCTACAACGGCTAGAGAATGGGAATTGATTCCCTTTGAAAGCCGAGACACGCTGAAAAACAAAACATGCCCTCCCCCTAAAAAAACACGCCTGATGCCGCCCCTGGTGAGCCGATGTTTTTAGCATTATGCCAAAATGTGCCCAATGAGTATTTAGGAAAAGTCAAGAAGTTTGATGGCCGTATCTTTAGGTATTCGTTTGAAGGCAGGAGCGGAAAAACCTTAGGGGGGTCGTTTTATCCCCCCCCCCAACCTCGACACTAATAAACATTGGTGAACTGTTCCGTTGGTCACTTCTCCCGCACAGAACACAATGGCGAGTGCGAGGCATCGCGATAGCGAAATATTTCCTTTTTAATCAATCAGTAAATGTAGAAAACTACAGCCTCGTTCACTGTTGGGACCGTATCAAAATGCTTTGTTCAAGGCTTTGTTTACTTCCTAGTCGCAGGCAGGCAAATCCAGCCAAGGTTTGAGAAATGTGCAAGTCAACCGCCGTCGCAGGACCAGCAATCTTGGTGCGTCATCATGTCGCTATCAGCCAATCAGCGGCGGGACTTGCATAACCCCCATTTTGCAAATGGTAAATCAAATTGCTTAAAAACGGTTAGGTTTTGGGAAAAATGACCTTAGTACTTTATAAATTTCAAGAACAGTCGAAGATAATGGCTATCTCAACTCAAAACTAATACAAAGGTGAAACATTCCCTTTAACGAAATGTTAGACTTCCATGCTCCTATCAGAAAATTTCGAATTCACAACCCCCGTCCCCCACCGGTTTCGAACGAAACCCTCAATCTGATGAAGCAGCGCAAACGATATGAAGAAACAAACGAGCCAGCGTATCAGGAAACAACACATTAACTAAACGGGCGATACGCAAAGACTGTCGGGCAGATATAGCAAACCGCGACCACAACTCAACATCCTCTTCATTGTTTCAGGAGAGATAAAAAAATGTAATTGCACCTAAAAGTGGATATACAAAGCAATCGGAAAATTTAACACCAGGTGACCTGAACGATTACTTTACAGCAATAGGTACAAACACTAGAAACGAGGTGGTGACCGACTTCGACCACTCATGCCGAGAGAAGCGTTTTACTCGCCTACCTACGGTCAACACTGGGGCAATGAGGCTCACACCAGTCACGTTGACTGAACTAATGGGTGCTTTATTTTCACTACCCAGCGAAGACTCATCAATAGAAGGCGATGTTCCGATCAAAATTGTAAAACTAACATTTGATGCAATTGAATGCTACCTTTTACGTACCATTAACACTAGCTTTGTCTCCGTAACCGTGCCCTCTGCCTGGAAAAGGGCGACCGTCATTCCTCTATGTAAAAGAGACGATCCATCTAAAGCATCAAGTTTTATACCTCTCACGAAAGTTCCTGGCATATGCAAAATAGAAGAAAAGTTAGTACAAAAACAGTTGACAAGTTACCTCCAGAGCCAAAATCTATTGAGCAAAGATCAACATGGTTTCATGCCGCAACATTGGACATGTACCGCCCTACTGACAATGGCTGACGAAATTCTAAGGGGCATGGATCGATCCCAAATTTTCCTATTGGTTCTCATTTATTTGAGTCGCTGCTTCGACGTTATTGATCACAAAACGCTCATTAATAAATTATAATGATTGCAAATTTCATCAGGCTGGTTTAAGAGAACTACACAGACACGTACACCGACTCCGACTCCGCAGCCCTGGTCACCACTGTAGCCTACAGGTGGGGACGGGTCACCACTGTAGCCTACATGTGGGGACGGGTCACCACTGTAGCCTACAGGTGGGGACGGGTCGCCACTGTAGCCTACATGTGGGGACGGGTCACCACTGTAGCCTACAGGTGGGGACTGGTCACCACTGTAGCCTACAGGTGGGGACGGGTCACCACTGTAGCCTACATGTGGGGACGGGTCACCACTGTAGCCTACAGGTGGGGACGGGTCACCACTGTAGCCTACAGGTGGTGACTGGTCACCACTGTAGCCTACAGGTGGGGACGGGTCACCACTGTAGCCTACATGTGGGGACGGGTCACCACTGTAGCCTACAGGTGGGGACGGGTCACCACTGTAGCCTACAGGTGGGGACGGGTCACCACTGTAGCCTACAGGTGGGGACGGGTCACTAATGTAGCCTACATGTGGGGACTGGTCACCACTGTAGCCTACATGTGGGGACGGGTCACCACTGTAGCCTACAGGTGGGGACGGGTCACCACTGTAGCCTACATGTGGGGACGGGTCACCACTGTAGCCTACAGGTGGGGACGGGTCACTAATGTAGCCTACATGTGGGGACTGGTCACTAATGTAGCCTACATGTGGGGACTGGTCACCACTGTAGCCTACAGGTGGGGACGGGTCACCACTGTAGCCTACAGGTGGGGACGGGTCACCACTGTAGCCTACAGGTGGGGACGGGTCACCACTGTAGCCTTCAGGTGGGGACGGGTCACCACTGTAGCCTACATGTGAGAACGGGTCACCACTGTAGCCTACATGTGGGGACGGGTCACCACTGTAGCCTTCAGGTGGGGACGGGTCACCACTGTAGCCTACAGTTGGGGACGGGTCACCACTGTAGCCTACATGTGGAGACGGGTCACCACTGTAGCCTTCAGGTGGGGACGGGTCACCACTGTAGCCTACAGGTGGGGATTGGTCACCACTGTAGCCTACAGGTGGGGATGGGTCACCACTGTAGCCTACATGTGGGGACGGGTCACCACTGTAGCCTACAGGTGGGGACTGGTCACCACTGTAGCCTACAGGTGGGGACGGGTCACCACTGTGGCCTACATGTGGGGACGGGTCACCTCTGTAGCCTACATGTGGGGACGGGTCACCACTGTAGCTTACAGGTGGGGACTGGTCACCACTGTAGCCTACAGGTGGGGACGGGTCACCACTGTAGCCTACAGGTGGAGACTGGTCACCACTGTAGCCTACAGGTGGGACTGGTCACCACTGTAGCCTTCAGGTGGGGACGGGTCACCACTGTAGCCTACAGGTGGGGACTGGTCACCACTGTAGCCTACAGGTGAGGATGGGTCACCACTGTAGCCTACATGTGGGGACGGGTCACCACTGTAGCCTACAGAGGGGGACTGGTCACCACTGTAGCCTACATGTGTGGACGGGTCACCACTGTGGCCTACAGGTGGGGACGGGTCACCACTGTAGCCTACAGGTGGGGACGGGTCACCACTGTAGCCTACAGGTGGGGACGGGTCACCACTGTAGCCTACATGTGGGGACGGGTCACCACTGTAGCCTACAGGTGGGGACTGGTCACCACTGTAGCCTTCAGGTGGGGACGGGTCACTAATGTAGCCTACATGTGGGGACTGGTCACCACTGTAGCTACATGCGGAGACGGGTCACCACTGTAGCCTACATGTGGGGACGGGTCACCACTGTAGCCTACAGGTGGGGATGGGTCACCACTGTAACCTACATGTGAGAACGGGTCACCACTGTAGCCTACATGTGGGGACGGGTCACCACTGTTGCCTACAGGTGGGGACGGGTCACCACTGTAGCCTTCAGGTGGGGATGGGTCACCACTGTAGCCTACATGTGGAGACGGGTCACCGCTGTAGCCTTCAGGTGGGGACGGGTCACCACTGTAGCCTACAGGTGGGGACTGGTCACCACTGTAGCCTACAGGTGGGGATGGGTCACCACTGTAACCTACAGGTGGGGACGGGTCACCACTGTAGCCTACATGTGGGGACGGGTCACCACTGTAGCCTACATGTGGGGACGGGTCACCACTGTAGCCTACAGGTGGGGACGGGTCACCACTGTAGCCTACAGGTGGGGACGGGTCACCACTGTAGCCTACATGTGGGGACGGGTCACCACTGTAGCCTACATGTGGGGACGGGTCACCACTGTAGCCTACAGGTGGGGACTGGTCACCACTGTAGCCTTCAGGTGGGGACGGGTCACTAATGTAGCCTACATGTGGGGACGGGTCACCACTGTAGCTACATGTGGAGACGGGTCACCACTTTAGCCTACAGGTGGGGACGGGTCACCACTGTAACCTACAGGTGGGGACTGGTCACCACTGTAGCCTACAGGTGGGGACGGGTCACCACTGTAGCCTACATGTGGGGACGGGTCACCACTGTAGCTACATGTGGAGACGGGTCACCACTGTAGCCTACATGTGGGGACGGGTCACCACTGTAGCATGCAGGTGGGGACGGGTCACCACTGTAGCCTACAGGTGGGGACGGGTCACCACTGTAGCCTACAGGTGGGGACTGGTCACCACTGTAGCCTACAGGTGGGGACGGGTCACCACTGTAGCTACATGTGGAGACGGGTCACCACTGTAGCCTACATGTGGGGACGGGTCACCACTGTAGCCTACAGGTGGGGACGGGTCACCACTGTAGCCTACATGTGGGGATGGGTCACCACTGTAGCCTACATGTGGGGACGGGTCACCACTGTAGCCTACAGGTGGGGACTGGTCACCACTGTAGCCTACAGGTGGGGACGGGTCACTAATGTAGCCTACAGGTGGGGACGGGTCACCACTGTAGCCTACATGTGGGGACGGGTCACCACTGTAGCCTACATGTGGGGACGGGTCACCAATGTAGCCTACAGGTGGGGACGGGTCACCACTGTAACCTACAGGTGGGGACGGGTCACCACTGTAGCCTACAGGTGGGGCTGGTAAAGGTCATGGCCTGTCACCTGTCTGCCCAGCCTGTGCTGATTCCACGTCGGCCCTGGGGGCTGGGTCACTCGCCCCGCCGTGTTTCAGTGCGACCTGACCTGACCTGAACCCGTCGTGTCTCTGTGGCACCTGATCTGACCTGACCCTGCCTGTCTGGACCTGACATGACCCCACTGTGTCTTGGTGGTACATGATCCCTGCCTGTCTGGACCTGACATGACCCCAACGTGTCTTGGTGGTACCTAATCTGATCTGACCGTGCCGGTGCCGTGTGTTGCAGTATGCGTGGCCAGGTCAGCTGGCACCGTAGGTTGGCGTTCAGTGAGCACAGCCTGACGAACATCGAGAGGCCGCAACGGCAGCAGCGCCCGGAGGCCGACGGCTGGGCGCCCGGAGGCCGACAGCTGGGCGCCCGGAGGCCGACAGCTGGGCGCCCTTCCTGGAGGCGCTCACCGACGCCGAGATGGAGAAGAATGTCAGAGACCCGGACAGGGACACCAGGTCAGCAGGGGCATGGGCACGGGACAGAAACACCAAGTCAGAGGGGGAGAAACGGAATCGGAACACCAGGTTAGAGGGGCAGAGGGGCAGGAACACCAGGTCAGATGGGGAACGGAACAGGAACACCAGGTCAGACGGGGAATGGGACAGGAACACCAGGTCAGAAGGGGAACGTAACAGGAACACCAGGTCAGATGGGTAACGGGACAGGAACACCAGGTCAGAAGGGGAACGGGACAGGAACACCAGGTCAGATGGGGAATGGGACAGGAACACCAGGTCAGAGGGGCGGAAAGGCGACGGCAGCCGGGGTTGGGGAGGGGGGGGGGCTGGTCAACGGACGTAAGTTGGCTGAGAGACTGGGAGGAGGCTGCCCTGTGGCGTGTAACGTGTGGGTGTGCGTGTGCGTGTGCGTGTGCGTGTGCGTGTGCGTGTGCGTGTGCGTGTGCGTGTGCGTGTGCGTGTGCGGGTGTGGGTGTGGGTGTGTGTGTGTGTGTGTGTGTGTGTGTGTGTGTGTGTGTGTGTGTGTGTGTGTGTGTGTGTGTGTGTGTGGGTGTGGGTGTGGGTGTGGGTGTGGGTGTGGGTGTGGGTGCGGGTGCGGGTGCGGGTGCGGGTGCGGGTGCGGGTGCGGGTGCGGGTGCGGGTGCGGGTGCGGGTGCGGGTGCGGGTGCGGGTGCGGGTGCGGGTGCGGGTGCGGGTGCGGGTGCGGGTGCGGGTGCGGGTGCGGGTGCGGGTGCGGGTGCGGGTGCGGGTGCGGGTGCGGGTGCGGGTGCGGGTGCGGGTGCGGGTGCGGGTGCGGGTGCGGGTGCGGGTGCGGGTGCGGGTGCGGGTGCGGGTGCGGGTGCGGGTGCGGGTGCGGGTGCGGGTGCGGGTGCGGGTGCGGGTGTGGGTGTGGGTGTGGGTGTGGGTGTGGGTGTAGGTGTGGGTGTGGGTGTGGGTGTGGGTGTGGGTGTGGGTGTGGGTGTGGGTGTGGGTGTGGGTGTGGGTGTGGGTGTGGGTGTGGGTGTGGGTGGGGGTGGGGGTGGGGGTGTGGGTGTGGGTGTGGGTGTGAGTGGGGGAGTTGCTGTCTTGTATAATGGTGAGCTGGTTGGCCACAGCAAAGAGCTGTGACGGATATCAGCCACAATGAAGGGCAGATTACAGACATTCGGTCTGCTTTGCTCCGCCGGTGGTGTGAGTGTCTGTAGTCTACTGTTCCGCGCTGTCTATAGCAGGACGCTGTCGCCCGGTCTCCCGCGCCGTTCAGCGTAGCTGACTGACCGCCAGCTGTCTGCGTGCCGCCTTTACAGACGGATGAGGCGACTGGCCAACACCACGCCCGGCTGGTATAGGTGGGGCATCAGTCAGCGACGCTCACCGGTGCTGTGGGGGCGCCGTGTGGAGGGGGAGGAGCCACCACCACAGCGAAGGGTCAGTCGACGGAGCGGCCTTGTGGCCGTGCTGTGCGGGCTTAGGACCAAGGTCACACATGACTCGGATAGCTGGCTGTCCATGTGACAGTGCTTTGTAAGACTGCCCTCGTGGCGGTGCCTTGTGGCCGTGCTGTGCGGGCTTAGGACCAAGACCACACACGACTCGGATAGCTGGCTGTCCATGTGACAGTGCTTTGTAAGACTGCTCTCGTGGCGGTGCCTTGTGGCCGTGCTGTGCGGGCTTAGGACCAAGGTCACACATGACTCGGATAGCTGGCTGTCCATGTGACAGTGCTTTGTAAGACTGCCCTCGTGGCGGTGCCTTGTGGCCGTGCTGTGCGGGCTTAGGACCAAGGTCACACATGACTCGGATAGCTGGCTGTCCATGTGACAGTGCTTTGTAAGACTGCCCTCGTGGCGGTGCCTTGTGGCCGTGCTGTGCGGGCTTAGGACCAAGGTCACACATGACTCGGATAGCTGGCTGTCCATGTGGCAGTGCTTTGTGGCGGTGCCTTGTGGCCGTGCTGTGCGGGCTTAGGACCAAGGTCACACATGACTCGGATAGCTGGCTGTCCATGTGGCAGTGCTTTGTAAGACTGCCCTCGTGCCGGTGCCTTGTGGCGGGTGCTGTGTGGTAGTGTTGTGGGCTGTGGCGTGTGTTGTGTGGGTTGGTTGGTGATTGGATGACACTGCGTCGCAAGGTCGCATTGTCTCGCCGTTTTAAACGGGTGTGGAGCTGATTGGATAAGGGACGGCCTGCACTGCGGGATGGAGAATGTATGGCCAGATTGATAGTCCTGCAGAGGATGGCAAGGCCAGGTTGAATATATCCAGGAAGTACCTTAAATATGGGCGTTATTCGTGATCCACGCGTGTAAATATATTTATATTCATATCAGTCATTATGTTATGCATTGGAAATAGTCCATTTCTAAATATATCTTCATGTTAAAGCACATCGTTTTTGCCTTGGTTAAACTCACAGTGTTATTTGTTTTGTTATTATTATATTATTGGTGTGTTACAGGACTATGATGTGTTGCCTTTTCCGAATTTTTGTCGACGCAATATCTTAGATGGTTTCATATATCTATAAAGGATTTTATCCGGGATATGAAAATCCAATCATAAGCGACTGAAGCGCATTTTTGCTTTCAGGGCACCACAGTTTGGGTGATATGGCTCACACGAACAGACGTTTGGTGGTTCTGTGTATGCTAGTTATTATCAGTGATACAGCTGGCAGGACATCTTTCCTTCATCTGTCTGTTACTGGTTCAGTAAGTGTCAGTTGTTCAGTTCTGTCAGTTCATTTCAGTTCACAAACATCTGTCAGTTCAGTTGCTCGCCACTTTTACTTTCTCAGCTGCTCGCTAGGTGGCAGGAAGCATCACCCCCAACCCCATGGCCAGCAGCTAAAGGTGCCGAATCATCGTTTTCGAGAAGAAAGTTCCAAAATGCCCATGTATTGTCGTATTTGACTGTCGCAAGTCATTGGGACACTCGCAAGACAATTTGTGACATCACGCGCCATAAGTCATCCGGGCCTGACATGATGTAAATTCAGACGCGACTGAAGTTACCCATCAAAACATCAACGGTGTGTCTGACCATCCAGTCAAGCGCACAATGTGGAATAACATGAAATGCTGATGACGATTTCCGAACATTGTGAACATACACAGATGTTCTCAACGACGCCTGCCAATATTTCCTACTGGTGCCTAAAAACATACAAATATGCTTATAGGCACTGCAGGAACCTAGCAAGACGACAATGTCATTCAAAGTGTAGGTACTGCAGGAAAGTCGGCATCTTTCCAGCCACTCATTCAACGTGATTATGCTCATCTAGCCTGATACAATGCGCCGCAAACGCTCCCGTCTCGCTCTATGAACAACAGCGCCTGAGCTGTTGCGAAATGCCCTCTTGTAATGTCCTGATGATGCTGTACGACAATGCCCGGTACGCCTTCGTCGGCAGTGCCGCTGTGCTGCGGTCAACCGCGGTACTGTTACTTTCCCAGCCGCTCGCTAGGTGGCAGGCAGTAGCGGCTCCTGAATCAGTCGCCGAAAGTTGAGTCCTGAACGTCTGAACTTCACGTACTGTCCACTGTCCAGAAGATCAATAACTGAAAAACACAAACAGTGGAGTTGAAAAGACGGTAAAACGGTTTCGTCGCATAACCCGCGCCGTGCCGGTTCTTGGCGCCACATTCGCCGTGTGTTTGTGTGTGTGTGTGGGGGGGGGGGGGGTAGGGCCACAGTCCAAGAGACCACAGTCCAAGAGACCACAGTCCAAGAGACCACAGTCCAAGAGACCACAGTCGCCTGTGTGCTGGCCGGCCGCTGGCCTGACCATAGCCGGCCGCCGTGGCGGGCGGGCTTGACACAACCCCGACCCACATGCGTTGACCGCCGACTGCCGCCGACTGACACGCCGCCGACTTATATAGCCTTGCCGCCAACTGACATCGGCCGGCGATCTACTCTCTGATTGGTCGTCACATAAGCAGTTCCTAGCGTCGGCCGTCAGGGCGGCGCCAGGCGGTGGCGGCAGCGTGCCGGGGCAACGGTGATTTCCAGCGGGCAGCGTGTTTTCAGTGTCAGTTGTTGGCATTAAAGACTTCATGTTTGTATATATATGAATACATTTTGGGTGGGTATTAGATGATTTTTCGTGCGCTTTCGAGCCATGTGATTTGTATCGCTTAGCTCAGTTTGTTTGTTGAGGGTACGATGGTTTGGAAAATTGACGTTGGAAAAAACTGGCAATGGGTATGTACATGCGGATTTTAGCACTGAAATATTGCTTTAGAATGTCAATTTTGATATGCAGTTTAGAAACGGTACATAGTGCTACACATTGGCATTAGTTTCATCACTTCACGTCCCATTGGTTCTCAGCACTAATTTGAATCGTGAAAGACATGATAAAAGCCTAAATTGCTGCTTTTTAGCGATTAACTTTGCACGTGCAACGTGCCGCTGATGGACCGACAGTGGATATCCCGTGCCGTTTCTTCCTCTGCACATCTGTGTTTTCGGCTTGTCGGTGGGACTTGCGGTTGCTGAAATATCAGCAAATATGCAACAATGTTTGGTCGATATTTTCGTACACGGCGTTTTCGCTATAATAGTGCATTGTCAATGGTGGAATCGGACGTTTTTGCACGCGGCGCCACGAACAAACGACGCACCGGACGGTAATGGGGCCCAAAGTTTCAGAATGCGTGCCACCAGTTGAGTCGATTCGTTTTGTTACGACGCTCTGCGTGTCTTAGTCCCTGAACTAATAAGATTCTGCCAACAGACATTAAGTGAGGCTGAAGCTTTTCCATAGACCATAGTGTTGAAGCGCTCGGACAATAGGCCAAGCCTGAGCAAAGTCGAAAATAGGCTAAGCCTGAGCGCTCGGACAATTGGCTAAGCCTGAGCGCGTAGACGTTGCTCCTTTTATAATGTAGGATAAAAGAAATGCTGTTAGATATGTCCGCGATATACGTTGTAAGACGATATAGACGATAAATAGACGTTATGCCACTTTAGGTTTGCATGTACCTCGTTTTTCATTTCAAGGGATAGGACACCTACAAATTGCGTTCCTAAGTAATATTACAAGGTAAGAATTGATTTGCCTTCACATTGTTGCGAACCGAACTGATGGTTCTTTCGGCGCTTCGTCCCCCCCCTCCCCCCCCCCTCTCCACACACACACTCAAAAATCCGTGGCGACACCCCAGCTAATCACCTATAAGACCAGAAGCTCAACCGACAATGGTACGAATGTTTCGCAATCGAATAATCAGTGATCACCCGAATGGTGAGTACACTATAACCACGTGTGCAGGGGCTCCGCCACCGGGGGGGGGGGGGGTCACCCCCCCCCCCCCCCCATCACCGACACTGATATTCGGAGGTGATCCAGTGCCAATTCATGACCATCACACGCACTTTGGCATGACTTTCTCTAAAGACCTCCGCTTTCACCAACACATAAACACAATATGCCGCAAAATAAACAAAACGCTCAGTCCCCTGTATAGCATTGCAAAACACATACCAAGACCAATTCTAGATCAAATATATAAAGTATACATTAGGCCTCATTTCGACTACTGCGACGCCATCTATGACGGCCACATAACAAGAGACTCGAGATATTACAAAAAAGAGCTGCAAGACTGGTTACCGGGGGGTTATTCAGGAAGCCTTCCGACAAACTACGGACAGAACTGGGATGGGACAGACTAACAACGAGACGACGTTTACACAGACTGACACTCTATCATAAACTGAACGACCCAGGACAACGTTGCCCAAACTACATCACAGCAATCATGCCAAACACTCGAGGTCAAGACACCAACAGACAACTCAGAAATGCTAACATGCACACTAAAACCACCAGCCGCACATCATCATACCACAAGTCATTTTTCCCACAACTTGCACACAATGGAACGAACTGCCCAGCACAACACAACATCTTACACACTCCGCTTTCAAACAGCAGCTCTGCAAGCACCTGGGAGCGTCCGATCCACCCATTTACTTTACTGTTGGATCAAAAAAGGGAAATATTTTGCACGCGAGGCTAAGAATGGATATGACTTATTTGAATTCTCATTTATTTAGTATTCCGAAAGCAACAACGCCCTCAATGCGGACATCGCAATGCAACTATTAGTCATTTCGTCCTTTCATGTAAAAATCATACGGAGCAGAGAGACATTTTGTTCAACAGCATCTCCCAAACATTACTTCCTGACTTTAGAAATAAATCACCCAAGGACCAACTACAAATTCTACTATACGGGACAGACCACACCGGCGGCGGCGGTCGGTCGGTGGCCTTGCATTTCCAAAATGTCTTGCTAAATTCGAATCGATTTGCGAATCTTCCTTAATTTTGTTCAGGCATCACCACCCTAAATGGACGCGACGTGCCCGGAGGTGAGTGTGGGGGCTTCGACCTACACTAGAGCGAGCTGTGCCGTGGCGGCGGTCGCAGTTAACCATTTATCCTTCTTTTCAGACAGGGTGCCTTGATTTAAACTTTTTTGCTTTTGCACCTTCCTCATTTACTTTTTCATATTTTGTTTAATTTATGTTTAATAAACTTGGTGATGATGATCATGACGAGTGGTTATCTGAACCGGTCATTTTGATCAATCAAACTATACCGAAGCACTCACAGCCGCACAACCATGTTGGAAATTCTATAGACAATCCGACAAGCTATCGAGTGTCGGTATTAAAGACAAAGAGGTAAAAAAGCATTTAAGGTAACCAAAAACCCACGAGAGCGAGCTGGGCGACTGGGCGTCGTCAACTCACCCTCGACCTCTGCGTCGAACCCTGTGGGCAGGCCGGTCTGTAGGCCACTGTGTACTGCGATCCGGACCTCACCACGGGCAAACACCATGTGTGGCCGGCTGCCCTCCTGTGGGGTCAGCATACCAGGTCAGCACGGGACTCAGGGTCACACCAGGTCAGCACGGGACTCAGGGTCACACCAGGTCAGCACGGGACTCAGGGTCACACCAGGTCAGCACGGGACTCAGGGTCACACCAGGTCAGCACGGGACTGAGGGTCATCCCAGGTCAGCACGGGACTCAGGGCCACACCAGGTCAGCACGGGACTGAAGGTCACACCAGGTCAGCATGGGACTCAGGGTCACACCAGGTCAGCGGGGCTCAGTATGAGACTCAGGGTCAGCACCAGTTCGGGCCTGTGACACACCTTTCTGACGCGGTCTCCGTAACACACCTTTCTGACGCGGTCTCCGTGACACACCTTTCTGACGCGGTCTCCGTAACACACCTTTCTGACGCGGTCTCCGTGACACACCTTTCTGACGCGGTCTCCGTAACACACCTTTCTGACGCGGTCTCCGTGACACACCTTTCTGACGCGGTCTCCGTAACACACCTTTCTGACGCGGTCTCCGTGACACACCTTTCTGACGCGGTCTCCGTAACACACCTTTCTGACGCGGTCTCCGTAACACACCTTTCTGACGCGGTCTCCGTGACGTATGTACCTTTCTGACGCGGTCTCCGCACCAGCGCGCCTCGAAGCCGTCGTTCTCCCGCTCCACCTCGATGTAGGCTCCGCTGCAGTCGACCGTCAGCGGGGCACTCAGGTTGCGCAGCGTCACCAGCAGGTACAGGTGCGGCTCCGTCTGAGAAACAGCCACGCACGAGCACGCTCTGATTATGCCGTGCATACATTCACTAACAGCTGCATATCTATAGACATTTCAACAGCAAGAAACTATTCGCTGCAGTTGCGGTTTTCCTGTAGTAAAAATACTTGTCCTAGTACTCATACATCTCAGTGTTATCCCAGCGTTCAGCCAAGTTCGCTTTCTAGAAAACCAGCAATATTACTTGCGTGCTTGTTCAATGTTGACGTACATGCGCATTCTGCAATGCATACAACCAGCAGAAAATCGTGCTAATGCACGATTTGACGATGGAGACTGCGTATTTCGTGCAGGCGTGTATCCTATCTATCCCTCAAGCCAGGTACAGACACACACACACACACAGACACACACACGCGCGCGCGCGCCCACGCACGCACGCACGCACGCACGCACGCACGCACGCACGCACGCACGCACGCACGCACGCACGCACGCTCGCACACGCACACGCACACGCACACGCACACGCACACGCACACGCACACGCACACGCACACGCACACGCACACGCACACGCACACGCACACGCACACGCACACGCACACGCACACGCACACGCTATCCCCGCAGCATGACAGGACGATCGTGACCTGTCGGCTCGCTAATGCCAGTTCAGAGTCAGTACTGCCCGTCCTATGGTTCCCGGTGGTTATATATGGCAGGCACAGATCGTACTGTACCTCGATCTGCCACTGGCAGTCGACCGGTGCCGCGCGCTCCTGCCGGGCCGCCCGCCGCTCCTGCCGGGCCGCCCGCCGCTCCCGCCGGGCCGCCCGCCGCTTCCTCCTGCCCCCAGTCAGCGCCGACACGGACGGGTACGGCTGGGTACGGGTAGCGCCGAACGGGTACGGCTGGGCCTGCACGAACCTGCAATACGACACCAACTCATAGTCAAGCCTTTGACAGATTTACCTAGTTAGGCTTTATGCAATACCACACCAACTCATAGTCAAGCCTTTGACAGTTTTACCTAGTTAGGCTTTATGCAATACGACACCAACTCATAGTCAAGCCTTTGACAGGTTTACCTAGTTAGGCTTTATGCAATACAACACCAACTCATAGTCAAGCCTTTGACAGATTTACCTAGTTAGGCTTTATGCAATACGACACCAACTCATAGTCAAGCCTTTGACAGATTTACCTAGTTAGGCTTTATGCAATACGACACCAACTCATAGTCAAGCCTTTGACAGGTTTACCTAGTTAGGCTTTATGCAATACGACACCAACTCATAGTCAAGCCTTTGACAGATTTACCTAGTTAGGCTTCATAGATGCAGATCTACCCGGCGAAGCTGTTATAAACCAGACCACGGGGTAACGTTTATGGGGGTTTTAGTACCCGTTTTCACACAAGGATTCAAACTATTATTGCTGTCCCTGAAGTTAATTTATTTTTCAAAGCCACCTTAAAATATGCATTTTGAGCATGCGTTAAATATATTTTATCAGATAAAGTCGACCGTATGTTTTTCTTACGTGTCAAGGAGCATTCGATGTCACTCGTTTTGTGGTGTTTAAAGGGAATGTTTCACCTTTCTGGAAGTTGTCAAATATACGCCGCCATATAGCCTTGTAGCTGCGGTGCCCTTAAGCCTAAATCATCATCAAATATACGCCGGTTGTAGTGAAAAATGTGAATTAAGTGCTGCTGAAAACGATGGTGATATTTTTTTTCTAGAAAACCTCACTTAACTTCTAAAAAATATTTTTTTAATATTGGTGTGATGACGTCATATTGAACTATAGACCGCCGCTGATTGGCTGACAAAGTGGGATTGGCTATAAAAAAGTGGCTGTCAGCCAATCAGCGGCTGCACCAGCCTGGAGTCATTTTGCAAATGGTAAATTAAATTGCTTAAAAACGGTTAAGTTCTGGGGAAAATGACCTTATAATTTAGACATTTAAATAACGGCCCAAGATCATGGCTATCCCAGCTTAAAACTAATACAAAGGTGAAACATTCCCTTGAAGTGCTAGCTTACCTGAGCAAGTTCTCATCCTGACGCCTGATGCTCTTCTTGACGTTGAACTTGAAGGGTTTGCCATATCCAGTGGGACTCAGCCCTCTCCTGATGTACCCGGGCAGTGGGGGGCTGGGCGCTCCGACCCGCGCTGCGTAGGTGCTCCCACCTGGCGGCCGGAAGATGGGGCGGCGCTCGTCCGGCCGGCCGCCGCGGCGGAACTGGCCTGGGAAGTAGACATGACCAGGGGCAGGCCGGGCAGACCCGGGGCCCGCCCGGATGTAGGGTCTCGGACGGTGGCGGAGACGCTCCCATACAGGGTCGGGACGGTGGGGCGACGGCACGGGTCGGGTGTAGGGTCTCAGAGGTCTGGAGGAGGCAGTGGGGAAGCGAGAGGAGGCTCCGTGCCCATGATAGCCGGGCCAGGCGGGTCGTACTGGTGGTGCAACGTTGTCTGGCTTGTTGTGGGCGTCAATGTAGCGGTATACGCTAGGTCTATAGGTTTTCTTCTCAGTATTTTCTTGCCCAGACTTGACGATTTCCTCCTTACCATCGAGACCATGTATATCTGTCATAATACTCATCACATCGACGACTCCCTGTATGATCTGAGACTCCATCTCTAGCCTGTTCTCCTCCTCTTCGCTCTCCAACATACCGGACCCATCGAAAACCACGTCATCAGACGGGTCCGCGTCTGCTGGGTCCGCTCCGCCGACCTTTGTCTCCGTCTGACCTGAGCTGGTTGAGCCCGCCGCCCCCGCCGCCGCCTCATCTGGTTCCATCTCGGGACCGGCGCCGCTGCCGGTCTCCTCCGGGTCAGGAACATCCTCCAGAATGACGCGATACTCCTCCAGTCCCTTCACCACCAGCAGGCGCTCTTTGTCTGCCTCCGCCTCCGAGCCGGCCGTCTTCAGCCCGGCGACTGCCGGCGCCGCCACCACCGTCGCCACTGGCTCGCTGGCGCTGAACTGCAGATCTCGGTCGCTGACGCTGGTATCATCTGCTGACAGCAACGGGGAGTGGGTCTCCGTCTCCACCAGCGGCAGCAGCTCGTCCGTCTCCAGACTGTCCCACTCCGGAGGGTCACTGACGACCAGAGTCTGAATCCGGTCCACCACCGCGCTGACGGCGTCATCCGATGGGGAGACTAGAGCGGCTGGTGCGTCCTGCCACTGGGAGACTGGAGCGGCTGGTGCGTCCTGCCACTGGGAGACTGGAGCGGCCGCTGCGTCCTCCGAGGAGACATCAGGAACGGCTACAGATTCAGCTCCACTTCCCTCGACGGTATCCAGAACCGGGTCCATTACGATGTTACCAGATCCCTCAACGCTGAAGGCGATCGTTTCGCCCGCTGGTATGAGAGCGTCAGCATCGTCGAATATAATTGTGCTGCTGTCCTTGACGGCGTTTGTGATTGAGTCCGCCGCCAGCTCTCCGGAACCCTCGATAGCAAAGCTGAACGTTTCGGAGATTTGGGCAAGAGAGTCATCGTCACTAGATGTGACTGTAAAGATGTCGTCGCCGTCAAACAAGATAGATCCAGAACCGTCCGCCTTGTGAGCCTCAGCATTGCTGTCATCAGCGCTGTCTAACGCCGGAGGAGTCTGTTGGCTCCAGATGAAGTCGTTGGTCTCGCCCGCATCCTGTGACAACTGAGGCTCCGACTCACCAGCACTCACAGCCTCGCTACTGCTCTGCTTCAACTGCTCGACATCCTGGGCCGGCCACCAGCTGGGTTCAGTTACGGCGTCGGCCGCCAGGGATCCAGTGGCGCCACCGTCGCCCGACAGCGGCGGCGCCTCGGGAAGGATAATGTGCGGCTTCTGGTCGTACAGCGGTGTGGGTGTCCCCACCTCCGGCAGACCAGCGGTGACAATCAGCGGGGTAGTGACGTCCACAGCGGCGACGGCGGTCGGCTGCGGAGCCTCCTCCCCTGATTCCTCCTCTAGCGGCTGACCCTCCTCGGTGGTGACAGTCGGGTCCTGGCCGTCCCCGCTGCCCGGTTCTACGTCCTCCGGCGCTTGTACCGCATCCGGCCGATGCCAGAAACTCACCATCCGCTTCTCACCCTTCTGAACGAACACCGCGGTCGGCTGCGGGCCGCACTTCGCCGCCTCAACCCCTGCAACACACAACGCTCGCTGTAGTTACTGCAACACTGCGCAGACCGCGTCCTCAGCCCCTGCAACACACAACGCCCACTGTGGTTACTGCAACATGCACCGTCTCAACCACTGCAACACACAACACCCACTGTAGATACTGCATCACAGCGCCGCCTCAACCCCTGCAACACACAACGTCCACTGTAGATACTGCAACATGCACCGCCTCAACCCCTGCAACACACAACGTCCACTGTAGATACTGCATCACAGCGCCGCCTCAACCCCTGCAACACACAACGCCCACTGTCTATGTGATATGCTGTCTACCCGTCTATCTCAGCTGATATGCTGTCTACCCGTCTATCTCAGCTGATATGCTCTCTGTACCCGTCTATCTCAGCTGATATGCTGTCTGTACCCGTCTATCTCAGCTGATATGCTCTCTGTACCCGTCTATCTCAGCTGATATGCTCTCTGTACCCGTCTATCTCAGCTGATATGCTGCCTGTACCCGTCTATCTCAGCTGATATGCTGTCTGTACCAGTCTATCTCAGCTGATATGCTCTCTATACCCGTCTATCTCAGCTGATATTCTGTCTGTACCCGTCTATATCAGCTGATATGCTGTCCACCCGTCTATCTCAGCTGATATGCTGTCTACCCGTCTATCTCAGCTGATATGCTCTCTGTACCCGTCTATCTCAGCTGATATGCTCTCTGTACCCGTCTATCTCAGCTGATATGCTATCTGTACCCGTCTATCTCAGCTGATATGCTCTCCGTACTCGTCTATCTCAGCTGATATGCTCTCTGTACCCGTCTATCTCAGCTGATATGCTGTCTACCCGTCTATCTCAGCTGATATGCTCTCTGTACCCGTCTATCTCAGCTGATATGCTCTCTGTACCCGTCTATCTCAGCTGATATGCTGCCTGTACCCGTCTATCTCAGCTGATATGCTGTCTGTACCAGTCTATCTCAGCTGATATGCTCTCTATACCCGTCTATCTCAGCTGATATTCTGTCTGTACCCGTCTATATCAGCTGATATGCTGTCTACCCGTCTATCTCAGCTGATATGCAGCCTGTACCCGTCTATCTCAGCTGATAAGCTGTCTACCCGTCTATTTCAGCTGATACGCTGTCTGAATCCGTCTATCTCAGCTGATATGCTGTCTACCCGTCTATCTCAGCTGATATTATGTATGTACCCGTCTATCTCAGCTGATATACTGTCTGTACCCGTCTATCTCAGCTGATATGCTCTCTGTACCCGTCTATCTTAGCTGATATACTGTCTACACGTCTATCTCAGCTGATATGCTCTCTGTACCCGTCTATCTCAGCTAATATGCTGTCTACCCGTCTATCTCAGCTGATATGCTGTCTACCCGTCTATCTCAGCTGATATGCTCTCTGTACCTGTCTATCTCAGCTGATATGCTGTCTGTACCGCTCTATCACAGCTGATATACTGTCTACCCGTCTAGCTCAGCTGATATGCTCTCTGTACCCGTCCATCTCAGCTGATATGCTCTCTGTACCCGTCTATCTCAGCTGATATGCTGTCTGTACCCGTTTATCTCAGCTGATATGCTATCTGTACCCGTCTATCTCAGCTGATATGCTCTCTGTACCCGTCTATCTCAGCTGATATGCTCTCTGTACCCGTCTATCTCAGCTGATATGTTGTCTGTCCGTCAATCTCAGCTGATATGCTCTCTGTACCCGTCTATCTCAGCTGATATGCTCTCTGTACCCGTCTATCTCAGCTGATATGCTCTCTGTACCCGTCTATCTCAGCTGATATGTTGTCTGTCCGTCAATCTCAGCTGATATGCTCTCTGTACCCGTCTATATCAGCTGATATGATCTCTGTACCCGTCTATCTCAGCTGATATGCTCTCTGTACCCGTCTATCTCAGCTGATATGCTCTCTGTACACGTCTATCTCAGCTGATATGTTGTCTGTCCGTCAATCTCAGCTGATGTGCTCTCTGTACCCGTCTATCTCAGCTGATATGCTCTCTGTACCCGTCTATCTCAGCTAATATGCTGTCTACCCGTCTATCTCAGCTGATATGCTGTCTACCCGTCTATCTCAGCTGATATGCTCTCTGTACCCGTCTATCTCAGCTGATATGCTCTCTGTACCCGTCCATCTCAGCTGATATGCTCTCTGTACCCGTCTATCTCAGCTAATATGCTGTCTACCCGTCTATCTCAGCTGATATGCTGTCTGTACCCGTCTATCTCAGCTGATATGCTCTCTGTACCCGTCTATCTCAGCTGATATGCTCTCTGTACCCGTCTATCTCAGCTGATATGCTCTCTGTACCCGTCTATCTCAGCTGATATGCTGTCTACCCGTCCATCTCAGCTGATATTCTTAATGTACCCGTCTATCTCAGCTGAGATGCTCGCTGTACCCGTCTATCTCAGCTGATATGCTCTCTGTACCCGTCTATCTCAGCTAATATGCTGTCTGTACCTGTCTATCTCAGCTAATATGCTGTCTGTCCGTCAATCACAGCTGATATGCTCGCTGTACCCGTCTATCTCAGCTGATATGCTGTCTACCCGTCCATCTCAGCTGATATTCTTAATGTACCCGTCCATCTCAGCTGAGATGCTCACTGTACCCGTTTATCTCAGCTGATATGCTGTCTACCCGTCTATATCAGCTGATATGCTGTCTACCCGTCTATATCAGCTGATATGCTGTCTACCCGTCTATCTCAGCTGATATGCTCTCTGTACCCGTCTATCTTAGCTGAGATGCTCTCTGCAGCCGTCTACTCAGCTCCCTGGTCCGGCAGATCTGCTCTCTGTACCCGTGTATGGCTGCGGCGGCGGTGGCCTGGCCCGTTTTTGTGAGTTGCGTTCCACGGCGCTGGGCCGTGCCGTAAATTACCGGCGTCAGCCAGGGTCAACGGTACAGACATGTGCTGCTGGAATGTGCCGCGGGACGCACACGGTCGCCCTCTGCCGCCCTCTGCCGCCCTCTGCCGTCCTCTGCCGCCACTGGCCAGTCGGAGGGCACCGCTCGCTCGGTTCACTCACTCCGATTGTTTGCGAAGTCACTAAGCTTTGCTTCTCTGCTCTCTTGCCGTAACGTGTTTGCATGAGCTTACCAGCCAATAATCAGGTGAATGGTAATTTGCATTCAATTTAACGTTATCATAATATTATGCGCGTATGCATACAGTTTAAGTAAAACATGCTAACCTGGTATGCTCTTTGGTACACTTCGATCTCAAATTTATCCCAGCTCAGTTGGGCTCGTAGAACGTCAATGAACCAATCCTGTGGCCTTGACGGTCTAACCGAAGTCAAGAGGTGCTTCAATGGCGCGGGAAATCACTTGACGAATGGCCGGAGCTGGACAAAGCCGAGTCCCGGAGTTGGCCGTCTGGACACCGGCCGGGCTTGTACAGAATACTGAGTGGCCACCGGTCAGCCAAGGGGAAAAAATAACGAAAACTTACTAAGTGTATAATAATATAAAATGCTGTGAAACAGCACAAATAACGTAGGAATTCAGTGAAATATTGCTCTCCGATCGGTTCTCCAAAGTTTCCATAAATATATAACTTCTGTTAAATATTTATAAAGCACGACTTCTTCAAGTTCCGTTATTTTTTGGGTAGTTTTCGTCACTTATTCCACACACCAATAGGGTCAGTTTCCGGCGCTCCAAGCCTGTGAGATGAATGTTTGGTGTGCAGGTGGCGGAAGGACCGCGCCCGGCCGCCGGTATGAGCAGTGACTGGACGGGGGAGGGGAGCACAGGTCAAATACCTCACCGGCCGGTCACCCGGAATCCTCGCCGTCACCCTGCTCTTTGCAGCCGGGCGAAACAGTCTGAGGTCGGTCATGACTCACCCCCGACCGCAAGCTGCCTGAGCTGTCAATACGGGCCGAGATGCCCCCATATGTCGTATGCAAGAAAATATGACTTTGGAAAGGTCCGAATAACAAACTACGAAGAATACCACCCCAAATACATACTTTTTCAGAATCAGCACATTAAGAAAACCAGTACCCACACCATTTTATGTGTTATACAAATGGAGACAACCTGTTAACCCGCCATTGACTGGGGGGAAGGGGCGAAAAACGCCCCTGACGAACTTTCGCAGTAGCTCAAAAACCAAAAGATTTATCAGCGTGAAACTTTGGGCATCTTCTCCTACATCAATTTTACGTCTCATACGCAAAAGTAAAGCAATTTTGTATTTTTTTAGACATAGCGAATTTAGTGACGTCACTACACACGAGTTTTGACGAAAAAAATCCGCTTAGCTTTAACAGAGCGTATAAAGACCATATCAGCCAAATGAAATATGTTTGAGTAGCTCATGGCTGTTTTTTAATCGGGTTTTTCGGTTTTTAATGGCCAGCTACGAATAAATAAACGTCGCCACTGCATTTCTGAGGCAAGAATGGTCCAGAAACAAGCCTTTGTTATTTGGATTTAGCAATTTCGAATTTTGACTTTATGTGACCTGACCTTGACCTGAGCTTGACATTAACTTCACTTAATGAGGTCATATGGTAAAATGACTATCACTATCGAATTATACGTGTAAAATAATCCATAAAACATGTGACTTTCGTAGATCTTTTGCGCATAGTGACCTTTCGTGACCTGACCTTGACCTTGATCTTTGCCAAAAAATCTCGCTTTACCTCATGCAGGATGTGTATTATACCCTTGATAGCACTTTGGGCGATAATGGTCGCAATAAGAGGTTTTCTATGGAAATTATGGCCCATATACTCAAATACCAAGATTTTGACTTTGACCTGGCCGTGACCTGACATTTTATCTTATTTTGAAGATTTTGAGCATTCTGTAGATGCGCCTCTTTGAAAGATTTCGAATGCCGCCTTGCGCGTCTCGCTGCGATAATTGTTTCGAAGGATAACCAGGGGGCGATATTTGCCCACCCCTAGTCTTGTCAATGGGGCGTTCGGCTGAGACCCCAGTCAATAGCCGTTTTCACGAAGGATTTATTCGCCGGGCGCTTTCCCCGGGTAATATTTCGGGCGATTGGGGCGTTTCGGGTAAATGGGTCTATAGCTCGTAAGAACACGACTTCCCGGTGATTTTTGGTATAAATTGAAACTTTATGAATTAATGCATTTTTCTGGATTTTATGATAACACCATAGTTTACTTAAAATTAACAATTTCATCTTCAACTAGCTCCGATGATGCCAGGCGGCTGGAGCGGGTTCGGGTATTTGGTGCGACTTAATCGTGCTCGAATTACCCGGAAGTGCGAGGTTCGGGTAAATGGGTCATATTTTTGCAACGACATGGTTTTCGGGAATATTGTATTGTATTTATTGTAATATATTTTTGCGTTGTGCTTATTTAAATGAAAACTAGATGAAATAGTTCATTCATGTTTTCAGTCACATTCACTTTTGAAAGCAAGCATTAATGATAATTAGCAATTTCGTTTTTATCCTTTTTGGAGAGAAGACGCCCGCCTAGCTGCGTCCCCCGTGGTCTGCGGGTGCGGCTAGTTGTAGGCGACATGAATGACGTCAGGCGACCGGCCGGCCGATCGCCTGACGTCACGTGGCGCAAGCGCAGAGACAGTTTTTCGCATTGTCAGCACGGCCTGAGCATGGCTACCTTTGTGGTCACATCATTCTGCCTACATGACGTATGCAGAATACTGGGTCGTGATTGGTAGGCAGGCAGAGAACGTGCTGCCATGCATGCTGACACACATCGATCAGGGCCCAAATACGGCATTTGGTAACACTGGGCTCTTCCCAGCACCAATCACGGTCCAGTATTCTGCCTGCCTACCAATCATGACCCAGTATTCTGCCTACATCATGCAGGCAGAATGATGTGACCACAAAGGTAGCCATGCTCCGGCCGTGCTGACAAAACGTGCTGACGCACATCGATTAGGGCCACAGACTGTCCATTCACGGCATTTGATAACATTATTACCAAATGCCGTACTTTTACTGCCTATTTACGGCATTTGGTAGTACTGGGCTCTTGCCAAGATCCCAGTGTTACCAAATGCCGTACTTTGACAGCCCATGGGTGAATGGGCAGTCTAGCACGGTATTTGTCCATTGGACCAAGTGCGGCATTCTTGGTAAGATTGGGCCCAGGGAGGTGGGGACAAATAGCGGGAAGAGGTGCAAATCGTCTTTTTAATCCGATTCTTGTCATGCAACAGCCATAAGGATAATGCCTGAGGTATCTAAGGAATTAAGGATGGGGGCAGTCTGCCACTGCTGCTCCCTGCTTCCGCCGCCAGTGCCGCAGTGCTATGCGGCGCAGTATCAGTGCTGTGCGGCGCAGCATCCCCGGCCGGCCGACCCATTGCCGTACTTCGTCCATTGGACGAAATACGGCATTCTTGGTAAGATTGGGCCCTGGGCCCTGATCGATGTGTGTCAGCACGCTTGTCAGCACGTTTTCAGCACCAATCACGGCCCAGTATTCTGCCTGCCTACCAATCATGACTCAGTATTCTGGCTACGTCATGTAGGCAGAATGATGTGACCACAAAGGTAGCCATGCTCAGGCCGTGCTGACGCACATCGATCAGGTCCCTGGACTGACCTAAAACTATGCCAACCTCCTTTCGGGCTGACCTGAAACCGAACAGCCTCCTTCCGCTGCAACAGGGGCTGTCGTCCACACCGAGTTACGTGATCCGCAGCAGACCGTTTTCCGATGAGGCAGCCATGGTTCAGCCCTTCGCTGGCTTCCCCATCATATAAATCCGAGCCCTCGCTGGGTTCTGTCATAGAACCTAATTTAGATACCCCGCACATCCTCCCTCCCTCACTCCGACTCTCACCTGCCCCTCTTCACCTCGGGGCGTGCTTTGTCCGGGGAAGAGACAGCTGTTCTGCGAAGGGCGAAAGGCGAAGGGCGGTGGGCGATGTGAACTGGCGGCGGAGGGCGGAGAGCGGTACCGAGTCGACCTTGGGACGGTAGCGGGTCGGAATTCCGCCGCACTCGGAACCGCCGCACAGTGGGCGATAACGGCCTGCTAGCGCGACATGGGGTGAAAAATAACATTTCAAAAATGACTATTTTATACGGCTCATTTTCAAGCAAAATGCCTATAGCATGAAAGTATAACACCGATTCGCCAATAATTTGTTTTATTTGCATGCACCATGACCATGTCTTCAAACACACACTATTGTTCAGCCGCCGATATTGCTATGGCGCGCCTCATTATCATCGCATGGATATATGCTAATGTGAGAGGCGAAGACCGTTTCGTAGAGGCTTTGTGGTATTTTTTGATGAAAGTACAAATCATCAGCAGCCCGAAATACCTATATATGACCTCTTCATGTGATTTTGCAATTTATATTCTAACATTAAGTGAGGTATGTTATTTGAAGTGGCTGACCAACAGAATCAAAACTTGAGTTAATCCTACAATTTTCATTCCACGGTTCTCCGCTTTGATGAAACATTTTTCTGCCTCGTTAGAGTTTATACTTTGTGCCTATCAAAATAAGCCTTGTGCATATTTGCGCTTTTTAATTTGGAGCTTATTTTATAGTGTACATCACTATTGACTCTGCGCCATTCCAATGCCCGGAAATCTGCTGTCCCTAGTTAATTGGCCGTACAAAAGCCATTAAAAAAAGCTATTGATAGCAAATGACAAGGGCTACAAAATGGCTATCTCGGATTTTCGAATGTTTAGTTTTTTTAACCCAAAACAAATAAAAATTAAAATAGGTTTAAAAAGATGCCCTCAAAATAAAACTTTTCTAACATTTTACAAAAACCGAAATATATGTTTGATAACCACATATGGCCAACATCCAAACCAAATTGCAAAGCAATATCTTAGTTTTTGACTGACTTATGGCTCCCTAAGTAAAAGTAACTCATGACGTCATATTTGTTATTGCGTGTTTAGCTTTTATTGACTAGATAAAGACAAATAAATGTCAGCACTGTATTTCTGAGACACAACCAGTCTAGGAATATGCCTTTTGTATTTATATTTATAATTAAAAATGTTGACCTTATGTGACCTGACCTTGATCTGAGCTGAGCTTGACACTAACTTCTCCTAAATGAGGTGAGATGATAAAATGACTATCACTATCGAATTATACGTGTACAATAGCCCATAAAACATGTGTCGCATGACTTTCGTAGATTGTCTGCGCATAGTGACCTTTGTGACCTGACCTTGACCTTGATCTTTGCCAAGAATCTCACTTTAGCTCATGCGTGATGTGTATTATACCTTTGGGAGCATTTTGGGTGATCATGATTGCAATCAAAGACTTTGGATGCAAAGTATGGCCCATAAGCTCAAATGCCTCGATTTTGACCTTTGACCCAACTTTGACCTAATATGTGACCTCAATTTTATAATTTCGAGTATGCTTTAGATGCGAGTCACTGAGAGCTTTCGAATGCCGCCTTGTGCGTCTCGCTGCGATTAGTCCCGGAGATAACGAGGGGGGGGGGGGGGCAATATTTGCCACCCCCGGTCAATGCCGGGTTAAACACAGATAAAAGAAAGTGCATATTTTGAGCTCCAGATTCATCAGCTATCGATTGATATGCTACATGTTCAAACCGATGCCGTAAATTGAAGCAGAAACGCCGTGACGCGCTAAAAGGCCGTTCTCGCCCACTGTGCGCCGGCAGCCAACCGTCCCAGCCGTCAGAGCCGCCGCCACACAGGGGAGCGGCTGCTCCGTCTCCGTGCCACCGGTCACGGGTCACCGACCGGCACACAGCAGTCGCCCCGCGCCCCGTGCACACGGATCGGGCGTGTGTACTGGTGTCCGAGCGAGCAGAGGTCAGGAGTTGGTAACGTCTTTA
>JAXIVJ010001542.1:0-27500 GCA_036785665.1 Chirona hameri
TATGGATTCCACACGCAATTGCTGGTAGGGATAGTGCATCTGGTTCTCAGCTTACATTTCTGGAACCTTGGCATGTCTAAGCTAAGTGTGTTTATGCTAATGATGTATTGTGTGATAGTTGCACATGAGAGTTTTTTAATTCAGGTTTTCTTATTTATTGATTTTTTGGGGTGAGGGGTTCGTGACAGAATTATATAGTCTCCCGTAACCCGTTCCAAGTCGTTAATTTCCCAAAAATGTGCCCTATTCCCAGCGACTCCCGTCCCATTTCCATTGCCATAAACGTACATTGCTGAACTAATGCCGTTATTAGGAAGCACTTTCGATTGATCATTTGATCAGCGACGTCGCACGTTTGGAAAGACCATGTTTGCCAAATCGATAACAACAAACAGTAGCACAACACTGGCCGCCTGCCTGGTGACGCCAGCAGGACACCAGTCGCCCCTGAGCGTCAGTGATGGCTGAGGGACCTCGGAGCCCGCCACCGGGCGTGCCAGGGATGACCGAGGGACCTGGGAGCCCGCCACCGGGCGTGCCAGGGATGGCCGAGGGAGCGCCGGGCCCACCGTCGAGCGTGCCAGGGATGACCGAGGGACTTCGGAGCCCGCCGCCGGCCGTTCCAGGGATGGCCGAGGGAGCGCCGGGCCCACCGTCGGGCGTGCCAGGGATGACCGAGGGACTTCGGAGCCCGCCGCCGGCCGTGCCAGGGATGGCCGAGGGAGCGCCGGGCCCACCGTCGGGCGTGCCGGGGATGGCCGAGAGAGCGCCGGGCCCACCGTCGGGCGTGCCGGGGATGGCCGAGGGAGCGCCGGGCCTACCGTCGGGCGTGCCGGGGATGGCCGAGGGAGCGCCGGACCCACCGTCGGGCGTGCCGGGGATGGCCGAGGGAGCGCCGGACCCACCGTCGGGCGTGCCGGGGATGTCCGAGGGAGCGCCGGGCCCACCGTCGAGCGTGCCGGGGATGGCCAAGGGAGCGCCGGGCCCGCCGTCGTCCGTGCTGGCCCGGTGGCGGCTGCCGTGGCGGGTGGTGGCCGTGCCGGGGATGGCCGAGGGAGCGCCGGGCCCGCCGTCGTGCGTGCTGGCCCGGTGGCGGCGGCCGTGGCGGGTGGTGGCTGAGGGAGCGCCGGGCCCGCCGTCGTCCGTGCTGGCCCGGTGGCGGCGGCCGTGGCGGGTGGTGGCCGTGCTGACCGGGGTGCTGCCCGTCTGCGGCGCCATTCGCCTCTCCTCTCCGCCTCAGTACCGGCTGTGCAGCGGTCCCGGCCTCATCGCAACGCTCCTGGCTGTCTGCCTGACCGTCAGTAACTGCACCTGGCTCACACCGAGAGCGCTCGACTCCTACGGATTCCAGGACGCCCTGACCACGCTGTTCTTAGAGCTTGTCGTCAACCTGAGTGTCATGACCACGTTCTGGCTTGTGGTAGTACGTGGTTGGAGGATTCCCGATTTGCTGAATCGGCTGAATGAAGCTCTGCCTGTGTCGAGTGCACGCGGAGACCGAGGACGGCTGAAGGATCAGTTGGTGCCCCTGAGTCTGTCGGTTGCAGTGATGTTTCAGATTGTCGCTGAACTATGGGAATATCATGGAGCCGGAGGTCTGCTTTCCATAGCCGAAAATAGGCTACCCAGAATAGTCAACCTAATACTTGCAGTCATCCTTAGAGCTTACGGGGCTTCTCTGATAGCACTGTGTGTGCTTCTCATGCAGACCTGTTCAGAGCCGTTTGAAGCAATTTCTGACGACCTCGTGCGTATGCTGCCCCGTGCCACGGAGCTCCCGAGTGCCCCTCAACTGGCGCAGAGGGCGCCAGCCGACCAGCCCTGGTTCACCCCAAACAAAACGGCTCCGGCCGCCCAGCCGGACCTGATCGTCAAGTCGATTGATTCTGCTAACGAACCAACACCGCTACCTATCGACGCCGCCGCCCTCGCCGCGCTGCGAGCGCGCTACCTGGCCGCCGCTGACGTGACCGCCGCGTTCAGCGCCATCTACGCGCTGCCAGCGCTCAGCCAGATAATCCACGAGGTCAGCGAGACGATGGCGCTGCTGGCGGGGCTGACCATCTCGCCGTCGCCGCTGGAGCTGCTGCTGCTGTCGGCCATGGCTGCGGAGACGGTGCTGCAGACGGTGCTGCTCTGCCGGCAGGGTCAGCGGCTGGAGGAGGCGGCGCGGCGGCCGGCGCTGCTGCTGCTGCGCCATCCACCGCCGAGCGCCGCCGCCGCCGCCGAGGCCGCACGCCTGATGTCGCTCGCCGAGGCACTGCATCCGGCGGCAGGCATCAGCGGCGTGTTCAGCATTAGTCGCCGCCTGCTGATCTCCGTGACAGTCATGTTCGTCACCTACATGGTGGTGCTGATGCAGATGAAGTAGGAGCTTCTCCTACATGGTGCTGCTGCTGCAGATGACGTAAGAGCTCCTCCTACAGGGTGGCGTTGGTGCAGATAAAGTAGAAGATCCATTTGCATGGTGGTGCTGCAGATGAAGTAGGAGCTTCTCCTACATGGTGGTGCTGTTGCAGATGAAGTAGAAGCCCGCTGCGCAGGCCACTGGCTCTGTGTCTTGGGTTTCGTCTGTGGCCAGATTTCGCTTGTTGATAGCTGTGAAAACGTGGGCTAAAATTGCTCGAAGCTTGTAATTTGTTAAACATTACGACGCGTCCGTATAGGCTCCGCGTGAACACGTTCTAACTATAGACGTTCCAATATATGTGTTGGTTAAATAGGTCTAAGCAATAAACAATGTAACGTTAAACTAGAAAGTTGTTTTGAAAGAGACTAGAAAGACATCCTTGCAACTGGGAGGATTAATGGAAATAACAAAAGATAATTTCGCCTACAGCTGCGTGCTCAAGTTGTGAGATATACTGAACTAAAAGCTGAAGCGTTCTGCACACCGAAATTATATTACTCAGGTAATTGTAGGGCTACTATAAATGGCTTATCACTTCCGATTTCTTATCACTTCGTTGCGGTTTTGCACTGTCCCACCTTTGTGAAAGTTGTCGAATCACACTTAATTGTACATATACATGTCAGGCGAGGTCAGCTGAACATGTTCGTGAACTTTTTTTCTGAAAAAACTTATCTTGGAAGATATTCAACTTTTAGTTTTAAGCGAAAAGTTGGGCTGGTGACGTCATATTTTTTTTTAAATAACAGGGAAATCCTTTGTGCTGCCAAATATATAGCACAATTTTTTGTCGACATCTATTGCGCAGAAAAGGCGAACCACCCGGTGTCTAGATTGGCTTAGATTGCGAACCACCCGGGGATCGAGAAATGAAAGACGAAAATATTCCAAGGCTGACCTTAAAACAAGCCGACTATCATTTCAAGTTGGGTAAAGAGACGACGCTGTCGGTTTAGAGTCCCTATTCAAATACACATGGGCCTTATTGTTTACAGATGTCAAAATCAAACTCGAATATCTTTTTGATTAGATCATTGTGGTAGTTTTAACTGCTACCATACTTAAAGGAAATAGTTCACCTTCAACATTAGTTTTAAACTGAGATAACAGTTCTGTAGCCCGTGTTGGGAAACTCGATTTGCAAGTTTTCTTGGCTGAAAAGACTCTCCAGCCGAATATATTTGAGTTTTTGGCGAAGGAATTTGGTGCTGGCGAAAGAATGTTGTACTGGTTCTAACCCGGGCAGAGGCTATACCATCAGCCAATCAGCTTGCAGCTGGTGCTAGCAAGCGAACGCCGGCCGCCGGTTGGCACATCTCCAATGCGAGTCTCTCTTTACGCGACTACTTTCGAATCTGATTGGCTGAACGATTATTTACATTCGCGTGACGTCAGGACTCTGACTCAGAGAGTATTCATATAGTTTTGATAAACAATAAAAATGTATGGCCTTCTGTCCTGAATCGGCGCGATATAAGGCCATTTTTGACAATATAAAAAAATGTATTAAAAAATATAATCAAATCATGTTGGGTAAACAATTCCAAGGTGAACTATTTCCTTTAATTTCAATGCCTAGCCATACAAATGGCTATCTCAACTCAAATATAATGTATAATGTAAAAAATCAATATAATATAATAACCAGTATGGCGCCGTAGTTGGCGATGAACGAGCGAGCGCGAAGGAAATGTATGGCGAGGTTGGTATGCGCAGTGCGCACGCATAGGGGGTGCTGCTTTCCTAGTACTATTGCCTGACACCACACTAAATTTCAACTAGATCAGGCAAGTAGTTTCTGAGATACAAAAAGGGGTGCGAACTTGTGCACGTGCAGAGGCACCCCACCCCACCCCTGACTTGTGGGAAGGCGGACGCTGAGAGGTCCCTAACCACACACCAATTTCGAACACAAAAAAGCTCAGCCGTTCCTGAGATATAAAATAGGGGTGTGCACGTGCCAGTGGCGTACCCAGGATTCACTCCAGGAGGGGGCAATTTTTTATCAGGGGGGGGGGCATAAGGTACCCCTACCAAAAAAAAACGGATTGGTCCACTATATTTTTAGAGGGGCATATTTTCTAAATTTGTATATAAAAAACTTTTTTTTCTCTCTAAATAGGGCCCGGCACATACGACCAAGGGAGCACGTACGGACAGTGGCGTACGCAGGATTCCATTTCGGGGGGGGGGGGGGTCGGAGCCCTAAAAGCGGGCCCCCTTGTGAGCGGGCCCCACCCGTTTTGAGAAAACTTCGCGGATTTCGGTCACTTGTTTTTGAGCGGGCCCCCTACAGCATGGGACCTGAGACATTATAATTTTATTGTCAATGTCGTGTAAGGTGACTGCGTGTGCTACTGATGTGCGAATTTTAGGTGCGTGTGCTACTGATGTGCGGTACAACTGTCGAGAGTAAATTTGACGAAATGAGGTAAATGACAACAAAACATATATTTTACAGGTTAGGCAGGTTAGGCAGGTAAATGACAACATCAACAACTATATTTTACAGGTTAGGCAGGTTAGTCAGTCCGATCCCCGGTAGTTATGTCATCATCATCATCGTTGGGGTTTTAGTGCGCCTCAACTACGTCATTCGCGCCCACCATCATGTTGCCACAAGTTGCCATAAACCATTTCCTGAAGCAACAATGGATAATGTAAAAAATACGTATCAATATCAAATACGCCCGTATCAAGAATTTGCAAGGATCGGGCCCTGTTGTGACCGGGCCTTCGTTTTGACTGGGCCCTATATCACGTCTTTCCCAGCACCGGGCCCCTGCCTCGATCGGGTCTGACCAAGACCGGCCCCTACCAGAAACGGGCCCGCATCAAGAATATGCAAGTGTAACGTTGGTTACATTTCTTCGTTCTGGAACTACGGCTAAATTTTCCACCTCTCAGCACCTGAGCCCGTGCGGGCCCGGCCACGTTAGCACGAGCACCGTCGGCCATGTTTCAGGAAGCGAAATCACTAGCCGGCCAGCCTCGCCGTCCAACAGTAGAGTAAACACACCGGCGGGTCGTTTTCACACACGCCACTTCGCACCGCTTCACCTCTTCACACCACTGCCGGAAAAGCCAGTGCCCGGTGGTCGGGACTGCGGGGCGATGGCCTCTGAACTCTCGGAATGCCGGCCACGTTAGCACGAGCACCGTCGGCCATGTTTCAGGAAGCGAAATCACTAGCCGGCCAGCCTCGCCGCCCAACAGTAGAGTAAACACACCGGCGGGTCGTTTTCACACACGCCACTTCGCACCGCTTCACCTCTTCACACCACTGCCGGAAAAGCCAGTGCCCGGTGGTCGGGACTGCGGGGCGATGGCCTCTGAACTCTCGGAATGCCGAGCAGTTGAAGACGGTGACAGCCCGCGAGCAGACCGGAGGGACAAAGGCAGTCGCACCGTCAGGAGGACCAGGGGCGGTCGCGCCGTCAGGAGGGCCAGAGGAGTCGCACCATCAGGAGCAGTCGCACCGGCAGGAGGACCAGGAGCGGTCGCGCCATCAGGAGGGCCAGGAGCGGTCGCGCCATCAGGAGGGCCAGGAGAGTTGCACCGCCAGGAGGGTCAGGAGCGGTCGCACCGTCAGGAGGGCAGGACAACATGGCCGGGAGGATCCAGAAAGGAAGTGGTGCTGGAAATGCGCGCCGGGGAAATGGGCCGGGCTGGTTAAGAGTGCAGTGGTGTCCGCCCATTTAAACTGATGGAGTGGACGAGTGACTGAGTGAACGTTGAAACAGGCGCTACGATTCGGAGCGGCGCCTATCAACATATCATCCGGGTTGCACCTGTCATCTGTCACAGTAAGGCCGCTGCTCATTTCCCCACCCGCGCAATATCCAAATATCCACGGTCTGTCACCCTGCGTCGTACCTAACGTCGTGTGCTCCAATAGGCGATCTGAGGCAGTGAGGGATCTCGGGCGGGAGGGACGGAACGGGGCAGCCGGCCGGGATCTAATGACCCAGGGAAGGGATCTTTACCATGAGGAGGGGAGGGGTGAAGTGTGGATTTTGAGGAGGGGCGGGGACGGGGTGTTATGGATTAGTTGATGGTGTGATGGACCAGCAGAGGGGCCGGGGGAAATATGTGTCGCGGGAGGGATGTAAATAAATCGCGTGACGTAGCTATTCATATAACATGTAACCGCACAGGTGGGGGTATAATAAAGATGAAGGATTTCAGAGACGGATTGTGTCATTGAACTGAACGGAGTTGTGATCGATGAGCCACAAGGCGTGATGGGGTCGGAACAGGTTTGGCGTGCCCGAAGTTTTGGGTAAATCCTGGTTTTAATTATTTTCGTTGAAAGTATACGAACCGAGTGGCAAGCTCATTGTCAGTCGACACGTTTGATTTGAGAGTAGCTGCGAGCAAGCTATCGGCAGGTTCAAAGTTTACGGTATATGATGCTTCTATATAAAACATTTAAATCTGTAACTTAACTAACTTAACTGCAACTGAACTTTTGTGAAGAGATATATCATTTTATCCACTTGATAAATTGCTCACGGTGATCTATTGGCACCGGTTTCGCAGAGAAGTATCGTGTTATTTAAATATGTCAGGGCATTGACATCCCAGCAATTGCCGCTATGATGTGACGCGTCTCCGTACCCGGCCCGCCGAGGCAGGCACGTAGGGAAGACCTGCTCACGGCGGCGGCGAAAGGGGCCAGCGGCTAATTGACACCGGCTGGTATATCGCGGCGGACGGAGGGGAGCCGGCTCAGGCGCATAAACACTGAGACAGATGATGAAGTTGTAGGTATGTTTCGAAGAGTTAAAGTATAGATGTTTTCAGTTACCCGGAATTATACGCGGAATTGTTGAAAATGGATATAGATATGACGGACCAGCCAATGGCACTAACTTGAGTTTACCTGGGGTAACACTAGCGACGTACATACATACACACGCACACGCACACGCACATGCACATGCACACGCACGCACGCACGCACGCACGCACGCACGCACGCCTGCACGCACGCACGCTCACGCACACGCACACGCACACGCACACGCACACGCACACGCACACGCACACACACACACACACACACACACACACACACACACACACACACACACGTACATCGGACAGGTATGCGTATACACACCGGCGGGCACAAGTACGTCTATGCACGCATGAAAGCGTGTGACGCCCACCCGCTCATGCATACAAGCATACACTCGCATACGTATGTACTCGCGCGTATACATGCAGGTGGGCGTGTGATTTCCAAAGTCGAAACCCGCTGACGTCGAACACGCGAGGGAGATCGGAGAATCAAGGAATGACAAGCTTCGATGAGGACGATTTAATCCTAGCCGGGAAACGAGGTTGGTATGTGCTGCGCCCCTGTTTGTATTTTGACTCTGCTGATAACGGTTGGTTCGCTGACGGGTTTGGGTAATCATCAAACGAGGGAGGTATGCGTGATGTTAATGTCGGGCGCCCAGGAGGGACAAAGTAAGTTGTTTTGATAGTGGAATCGTTCCCGAGCCAGGACGTTTAACCAGGAACTGACGCTGTAAGACGCCTGGGGCTCGCGAGCGGGTGAGTCGAGCGATGCAGTGCCGCTGAGGTGCGTTGGGCGAGGGATTGTGCCGCTGGAGGGAGGATCGGTGGTTGAGATGTGAGAAGCTGGTGGTGAGGGGTGAGGGGGTGCCGCCCGAGAGGAGAATATCTATGTCCATCGAGGGGGACCTGTGATGTACGCCGAACGATCAGGCCATGGCGATGGCGCTTTATATCGCAACGTGCAGCTCTTGTTCTCCCGACTTTCGGATGAAAATATAGGTTATGTCCATCGCGAAGTTACCCAGGGGTGCCGGCCAACCGGGTAGCGCTAACTCGAACGAGATCGCGACGTGCGGAGGTGTTAGAATCAGTGGCGGCGCGGTGAGGGGTGATTGCCTCCGTGCGACTGAATAAGTCCATCGCGCTCGACCAGGTGATTGCAATAAGTCGGCAGCGAATGCAGCCGCAACTTAGCCAAGTAGCTCTGAGCCGCGCGACCTCGGAGTTTTATTAGGCGATGGTGCAGGTCGAGAGGAGGTGATTAAGGGGGCCAGGCAGGGCCGAGAGCGGGTGAGCTGAGCGAAGTTAAGGCCATCGAGGAGGGCTTGTGAGGTATGCCGGTGGACAGATCTTATGTTGTTTGTGCCGCAATATGCCACGCTTGTCTTCCCGACCCTCGGATGAAATTTGTAGGTATTATGTCCATCATGGAATTCCCCAGGTCGTACCGGGCGACCGGGGAATGATGTCGCAAAGGCACCATGACGTGCGGAAAGGTTAGGATCAGTGGCGACGTGGCGAGGGGTAAAGGCCGCCGCGTGACTGAACAGGTCCATCGCGCTGGCCAGGTGATTGCAATAAGTCAGCAAGCGAATGCAGCTGCAACTTAGCCAAGTAGCTCTGAGCAGTGCGACCGCGGAATTTTAGTAGGCTGTGGGAACGGTTGAGAAGTGATTAAGTGGCGCAGTAAGACGGAATATTCCGATATAACAAGGGAAAGGGATTTATATTTGTAGGAACGTTAAGCTTGGAAAGGTAATGAGGGGAGGAAATAGTATTTATGGGGATGTAAAGATCAGAGAGGATTTAAAGATAATTTGAGATGTTATGGGTAAGAAAGCGAAGCCGCGGACCATGGAGGGGTGAGCGGCGGCCGAAACTAATCACATGGCGGGACGGCAATGGAGGAAATTATCGGAAGGATTAGAGGAAAAAGCGGGGAACCACACCCGGTCAAGGTCTCTCACCCGTAATTGATAGCACCACTGGAGGGCAGTAGACGGAAGAGGGAGATACCGGGGCGTCAACCCGTGCATTTGTATTAGTGTTTGAAAGGAGGATAAATGGGAGCGAGAATCAATGACTGTATGCCAGAATAATCGATTAAGTTAAGGACCAGTGGGAGAATTGACGCTCAGCGATTAATTATAGGTGAGGAGCCTGTTAAGGTCGGGGAGATAGTGGTGGGATTGTATTTGTTGGGGTTGGGACCAGGATGATTTGTGGGCGGATCATGGGAGCCGATATGGGGAAGGGATGCCGCGACGGATCATCTGTCGGGACATACTCCGGTAGGCTCTGTCGCGGGAGACCCTGTCCTAATATCCACCAATTACCGAACTCCACATACCATCTTGATATACCTTATATCCGAGCAGTGAGAGGCCTATATGTTGACTGACGAGTGGCCAGCCTCATAAAAAATATTATGTACGAGTCCGGGCAGCGCAATTGCAACTGTTTGAAATGTATATACATTCGTGGGTATTCTGAAAAAAACGCGAAAAACAGCGGGCCGACGTTGCCGTAAATCGATCCGGGAGGTTAAGAAACCCCGCACGCAAAATTTCGAAATGTTGCAAATTGTTGCAAAATGTTGCAATATGCTCTAAATATTGCAAATAAAATCATAGAGCGCTGATTTTAACGTCACTGCAATCAGCGGCCCGATCGGGTCCAGAATATAATTTTACAGAAAAGGAACATTTTTTTTTTTTTTTTTTAAATGATGCAATGTTGCAAAGCCCGATTGCACGCTACAGTATATACCATCAGGCTATATAGCCTGTGCCCGGGTCAGAACCAGTACAAAATTCTTTCGCCAGCACCGCATTCCTTCGCCAAGAACTCAAATATATTCGGCTGGAGAGTCTTTTCAGTCAAGAAAACTAGCAGATAGGGGTTCCCCAACACGGGCTACAAAACTGCTATCTCAGTTTAAAACTAATGTTGAAGGTGAACTATTTCCTTTAGCATGTTAAAATAGGCCCTGGCACTGAGCACTACCGCTCTACGGCGTAGATACATTTCGGGTAGGGTACTAGCCCATAGGCTTCACGTGTTAAAGGAAATAGTTCACCTTCGGGAAATTTTTCAGAACACGATTTTATTATATTTTTTAATACAGTTTCTTTTTTTCTTTTCAAAAATGGTCCTACATCGCGCCAATTCAGGATAGGAGGTCGTAAATTATTAATGTTATGGTGTGCGTTATTGGTCTGCGCATGCTCAGACCAATGCTGGCACTCTCAGACGGTACGGTATATATATGCGCCGCATTCCTCATCCTTTCATCGACATCGGACCTTGGACGACAACAAGCCAGCCTGCTCCAGCCCTCCACCGCTTCCGGGTGCGGAACCCTGTCCACGTGCTTGTGGCAGGGTTGTTAGACCCTTTAGATAGGTAGTCTTTAGATATTTTTAAGTAGGTAGTTTCATTAGCTACAAATTTTGTATTGGCAATGGGCCTCCTCCACGGCGTAGGTCCCCTCCACTTTTGGTAAGTTAATTTGCAGTTGCCAACACGTTCTGTCGTGTGTGGCAAGTTGTAGACAGTTAGCCCCATCCAATCCCCTCCTGAGCCACGACGATGGCTACCCCCCGGAACCCCGCCCCCCGACCCGCCTGACCCACCTCCGGGGTTCCCCGGCGCGCGACCGCGTGCCCCCCTGGACGGTCCCCCTCCCAGCCCCCCTCAGGGGCCCCGCCCGCCCCGTTCAGGGGCCTGGCTCCTCCCCGACCCCCCTCAGGGGTCCCCCCCTCCCAGCCCCCCTCAGGGGCCCCGCCCGCCCCGTCCAGGGGCCTGGCTCTGGCCGTCCTCCCCGTCCCCCCGACCCTCCCGACCCCCCTCAGGGGCCCCCTCCCAGCCCCCCTCAGGGACCCCGCCCGCCCCATCCAGGGGCCTGGCTCTCGCCGTCCCCCCGACCCTCCCGACCCCCCTCAGGGGTCCCCCTCCCGTACCGGCGCGCGCCCCCGATCCCCCGGCTCCCATCAGGAGCCCCGCCCCGACCGTCCCGGTGCCTGGCTCCCGCCAGACACCTCTCCACCCGACGGACCGGCTCTCCTCCTCATCCAGAGGCTGGACGGGGTGAGTTTTCGCCAGGCGAACCCCTTCGCGATCCGACGCCGGCTGGTCACCCTCTGCGGAGAGGTGGCTTCCGCCAAAACCATCCGTACTGGCGGCCTGCTGGTACAGACACTGTCTGCCCAGCAGACAGAGCGGGTCATGAGCCTAACGTCCTTCCTGGACGCGGCCTGTGAGGTGTCTGCCCCTGACAGGATGAACTCATGCCAGGGGTACATCTACTGCCCCGACGTAAACGGCCTTACCGAGGCCGTGCTCCTGCAGATGCTAGTGACCCAAGGGGTCACAGAGGTCGTGAGGATGAGGTCCCAGAAGCCGGGACCGAATCCCATGATCAAGCTCCGGTTCCGGGGGCTAGACCTGCCTCAGCAGATTTACTGCGGCTACATCAGAGCCGCAGTAACAGAGTGGACCCCGGCGCCCCAGCAGTGCCGATACTGCTGGCGCTTCGGCCACCATCAGCGGAACTGCCACGCCCGTCTCCCCACCTGCGGGAAGTGCGCCTCGTCTCACGAGACAGCCCACTGTGACGGTGGCGACACCGCAGCGATGCGCTGCGTGTCGTGCGGCGGACCCCACGCCGCGTGGTCCCGGGACTGCCCGGCCAGACAGGCAGTGGTCGAACAGACCAAGGCCCGACGGGCGACGCCGATCGCCCCGCCTCCCATCCCAGCGCTGGCTCCCAGCGTGTGGCCGCTGCTGCCAACCCCGACCCGGATCACGCCCTCTCCCCGTCGGTCCCCACGCGGGTCCTCCTCACCGGTGCAGCCGGCTGCTCAGGTAGAGCGCCCCTGCGAGCCCTGCCCCTCCCAAGCCAAGTCTCACACGGACTCTGGCTGTGCCCCAGTGGCACCCACGCCCACCCCCGCCGAACATCTGGCGGAGTCCCCAGCCGGGTCCCAGGACTCAGGTCCCCAGAGCACCAGGGGGTCGTCCACGGAGGAAGACTCCGACGACTCGTCTGCAGGCGAGTCGGACACCTCACTGATACGAGCCGTCACCCGCCGCGTGACCAGCCACCGCACCCAGCCTCGCCCCTCCCGCTCCCCGCCCTCCCGCCGCTCCCTCTCGCCGCCCTCCCGCCCCTCCCGCTCCCCGGCCTCCCCCCGCCCCCCCCCCTCCCCGCCCCCCAGCCGCTCCATCTCCCCGCCCTCCCCCCTCCCCCCTCCCCCTGCTCTCAGAGGAAAGCAACTCAGGCTTCCAGCCCATCCGCCCCGCCCAGCTCCCTACAGATAGGTCGAGCCGCCCCCGCTCCCGCTCCCGCTCCCAATGCAGGCGTACCCGGGCGACCGCGAGGCAAGGTCTGGAAGTAACTCACGATGAATAACAAACAATCAGAATTCGTCCTCCAATGGAATGTTAGATCATTAATATCCCATTGGGGGCAATTCAAACATTATGTCTTAAATAATAATCCGTTAGTAGCCGCTGTCCAGGAAACCCATTTTATTGACGCCGACTTTAATAATTATACTCTTAAAATACCCGGATATAGCCTTTATACAAATAACGTAAATGCATCACCGCGCCGAGGCGGCTCGGCTTTGCTTATTTCAAACCAACTTTAGCATCACCAAATCGACCTTCAAACAACCTTAGACGCAGTCGGCGTTAATATTAAAATCGCTCAGCTAGAACTAACTCTTATCTCTATTTATTTTCGTCCGACTGAGGACATAGACATTGATTCTTTTTCCCAGCTTATTACAAATATTAACACCCCATGTCTGATTATGGGCGATTTCAACGCGCATAGTCGGGCGTGGGGCTGCCTTCGGAACTCTCGCCGCGGCCAAATTATGCTGGACCTACTGGACCGGCATAATTTGGTCTTCCTTAACGACCAATCACCCACACACGTACACCACTCAGGAGGCGTGTTGACTTACAGCGCCATTGATCTCGCCTTCGCCACACCACGCATCGCGACTCTTTTTACATTTAATGCACAATCAGACCCTCTTTTTAGCGATCATTTCCCAATTCACTTAGAACTACAAGTCCCTTCAGGACAGACAAATTTGTACTCTCTCCCTAGATGGAACCTTCGCAAAGCCGATTGGTCCTCCTTTCAAAAACACATTGACACTAGTCACCCCGCAGACTCCCAGACCGACATTAACACATTTCTAAACACTATTCTTGCATCAGCACATCAGCACATCCCACACACACGTACACACACACAACAGCACCCGAGGCAGCGTACTGCCCCGTGGTGGAACACAGCATGTCAAAGAGCTGTTGCCCTCCGGAAAAGAGCATTTCGAAAATTCCAAGCTTGTATAACTGCAGAAAACGAACACGAAGTACGGAAAACCCGCTCTTTGGCTAAAACAATCATTGACAAAGCAAAAAAAGAATCTTGGCAGGAATTCTCATCTACCTTTAATCGATTTACCTCCCTCTCAAAAATGTGGACATTAATTAAATCGTTTTCAAATAAAAGACCACCGGCATACAAAATCCCACACTTACAAATACACAACACATCTTACACGCTTCCCCTAGAGGTGGCAACACAATTTGCACAACACTACGCTAACATATCATCAACACAACAATGTACACCAACTTTTAATAACCAACTTAACGATCAATTTCAATCTATTAGCTTTGACTCTAATAACGTAGAAATCTACAACTCTCTTTTTACCAACTCAGAGTTAACGTACGCTATAGGCAAATGTGGTAAAACTTCTGTAGGACCAGATCAAATTGACTACTCCTTTAAAAACTTGACAGAGACTGGTCTCACCAACTTACTAACAGCCTTCAATACCATGTGGTTTGATGGCACTTTCCCTGAATCTTGGCATAATGGTACGCTAATTCCTATAATTAAACCTCGCAAACCCAAATCTTCTCCCGCTAGCTATCGCCCTATTTCTCTAACTAGTTGTGCATGTAAACTATTCGAACGCATGGTTAATGGACGCATCAGGACATACATTGAAACAAATAGTTTACTTTCCCCACACCAAAGTGGTTTTCGACCTGGTCGCTCCACTGCGGACAATTTAGTTGGTCTTATCGACTCTGTCCAGCGCGGCTTTCGAGGGAGAGAGGTCACAGTTGCCCTCTTTCTTGATTTGAGAGCTGCGTTTGACAGAGTCAATAAGACTGCACTTCTAGTAAAGGTCCATAAGGCCGGAATTCGAGGTCGACTCGCTAAATTTATCCAAAACTTTTTAGAAAATAGAACTTTTAATGTAAGGTGCGGCAACACATATTCTCCAAATCAAAATCAGGACCACGGTGTCCCACAGGGATCGGTCCTCTCCCCGACCCTATTTTTAATTATGATTAACGACATTTTCAGTAATATTAACAAGATCGACAAAGGTCTTAAATTTTCAATGTACGCTGATGACCTGGCGGTGTGGTTCTCGCACCCGAGTGTCGATCAAGCCAGCAGAATGTTACAACTAGTACTCATTGATATAAAGGTATGGTGCGACCAATGGGGTCTGGAAATTTCTCCAAGTAAATCTGCATCTCTAATTTTTTCAAAGAAACCTGCATATGTGGAACCCTACATTCCATTAAAATATAACAATCAAATTATCCCTTTCGTCAAATCATTCAAGTATCAGGGAATAACGCTAGACACACGTCTCTCGTTCATCCCACACTTCAATGATTTAGTGCAGAGATGTACGCGACGAATTAATATTATGAAGTCATTGGGTGGTCGAGAGTGGGGCGCAGATCGTGCCACTCTTCTCCAACTATATACTTCCCTGATACGCCCAGTACTGGACTATAACGCATTCTTATTTGATGACATATGTTCCAAACAAATTAAAAAAAATTGCAAACTGTCCAAAACGCTGCCTTGCGGATCGTGACTGGAGCCTGCCGCACCACCAACACCATAAACTTACACATCGACACAAACATTCCACACTCTGCCGCCGACGCAAATACACACTACTTAGATTCTACACCAGAGCAAGTTCACACCCCACACGCCCAACATACCACATCTTAAACCACCCCGCACCCACAAGACGACAAACACTACTACACAAGCGACACCCACTCATCAGTCACAGAATCGGACAAACACTCGCACTACTCAACATTCCACACATCAACACAATGCCAACGCCACCACTCACACCTCACTGGCTCGACACAACACCAGACACACACCGCCTCTTCACACACAACAAAAACACAGTCACGGCGGCAGAGACACACACACTCTTCAACGAACACAAAGCACAACACAACACATACACATACATATACACAGACGGCTCTCGAAGCGACGGCCGAACTGGTGGTGCATACTTCACAAACACAGTTAGAAACAACTTTAGACTTCCGGACATAAATAGCGTATACACAGCGGAATTGTCATCCATTTTATTAGCATTAATATATGTCAGAAAAGAAAAACTTAAGGAAGTAGTCATTTGCACAGACTCGTCCGCCTCGCTCACGGCCATTTCCTCGATTAGTGACTGTAGAAACCCGATAGTATTTAAAATCAGACAACTAATCAAGTATTTAAACAGTAAAAACAATAGTATTAAATTCCTCTGGATCCCAGGACACGCCGGTATCCCGGGAAACGAGGAAGCCGACAGACTTGCGAAATTGAGCCTAGAATTACCTTCAGTAAACCAACTTCCAAGCCCAGTATCAGACGTGTTAAATCATATTAATTCTCAACTTAGCATACTGCGCCAGAGCGAGTGGGACGCCGCTCCACATTTTCATCTTTATCCAATCAAGCCAAAAGTCCAACATTTTATATCTAGTCACCAGAATTGTAGAGAGAAGGAGGTAATATTGGCGCGCCTCCGTCTCGGTCATACAAAAATTACTCATTATTATATTACGGAGAATCTCCCGCCACCAAATTGCCAACATTGCCCAGGTTATCCGCGCTACACAATCAAGCACTTACTTATTACTTGACCAGTACACAACGATAAACGACAGAACATTATTAATTACACACAACAAAATAGCATCACATTAAATCTTCAAACACTGTTAGGTGATAGTTATCCTGAATTGATAGGTCTTCTCTTAGATTATCTCTACCAAACACGTTTAGCTAATCAAATATAACAGGGGTTTTTGTCCTTGCGCATTTTTGGCCCACCGCGCAGGTTTTTTCCCCTTTGCCTTAGACGCGGTTTTTTTTATTATTCAGGACTTTTCGCCCAGCTAAATACACCCCACAACCAGGTCTCGCCGAGGCGCCGGAGCCAGGGAGACTGGCAACAGTCTCCCGTTGTTGCAATGACGGCACCGCCACGGCTCCATCAACACTGACACTGTACAGGTGTATTGTAATACAAATATGTATGCATGTGTGTCTCGTGTTTGACTTATTTTTGACCTTGAACGAAATACTTAACGTAATGCTAGATATTATATTTGACCTTGAACGAAATACTTAACGTAATGTTAGATATTATATTTACTTTGAACAAATAATTTTTCCGGGTACATATAAACCGGTTAAAGTAATTAATTAACGTAAAATAGCTACCCTTCTCCCTAGCTTGCCCGGGTGCACATACACCGGATAACGTAACTCTTTGTCTGGCAAATTGCCAGAAGTAATTCCCCAAACCCGGGAAATGGCTATAGGCCGATCCGGGGAAAAAAACGCATTCCTTCGCCAAAAAGTCAAATATCTTCGGCTGGAGAGTCTTTTCAGCCAAGAAAAGTTGCAGATAAGGATTTCTCAACACGGGCTACAAAACTGCTATTTCAGTTCAAAATCCCATGTTGAAGGTGAACTATTTCCTTTAAAGGAAATAGTTCACCTTCAACATGAGTTTTGAACTGAAATAGCAGTTTTGTAGCCCGTGTTGAGAAATCCTTATCTGGAACTTTTCTTGGCTGAAAAGACTCTCCAGCCGAAGATATTTGACTTGTTGGCGAAGGAATACGGCGCATATATGATGTACCGTACCGTCTGAAAGTGCCAGCACTGCCATGGAGCATGCGCAGACCAATAACGCACACCATAAAATCAATAATTTACAACCTTCTGTCCTGAATTGGCGCGATGTAGGACCATTTTTGAAAAGAAAAGAAAAACTGTATTAAAAAATATAATGTCCAGTGTCCGGACCGTGTCCAGGTATCTCGGGCACGTAAAACTTTCGTCTCTAAATTCTGCCGGCCAACAGGAATTGCGCGATCGGGTGGTGAGGTCAGAACCTGCACAACAAGCTCGGCTTAGCGCGGGTCCTGACCTCGGAAATCCATCCATACAAAATATTCGGACTAAATTTATTATTAAAAAAAATAATAATAATAATAATAATAATAATAATAAAATCGTGCTCTGAAAAAAAAATTCCGAAGGTGAACTATTTCCTTTAAGTTGTGAAGTGTGCATTGTTGTGCATGCGTTTTTAAATAAACATGTGACAAAATATGTAATGTTCCTATAGATATGCTTGCATTGTTAATGCAAGTTTTTCGAAGCTGTATCTTGACAGTTGCACGAGAAGGAGAGAAAGGTATTCGGAGAGTAACCATAGAGTAAATGAAGAGTTCGGAAGGAGACGAACAGAGTATCCATAGAGTAAATGAAGAGTAACCAAAGAGTGTCCAAAGAGTGACCAAAGAGTGTCCAAAGAATAACCAAGGAGTGTCCAAAGAGTAACCAAAGAGTGTCCAAAGAGTAACCAAAGAGTGTCCAAACAGTAATATGTGGGTTAATGGAGAGTTTGCAAGGGTTTGTATGTTCGTTAAGAGTATAAGCAGAGTAATCTCTGGGTACAACGAGTTTCTTTGAGGGTAACTGTAGAGTATGTAATGGGTAAATGGTGAGTATTCAGGGGTTGTCGTTTACCTAAATAGTGAAATGTTAGGGTAATCATAGGGTAACTTAAGTGTTTTGGGGGTAGTAAATGGCGAGTAAGGAGTCCGAGATGAGTACTTTCAGTGTGACACTAGAGTAACACCATAGTCGTTTTGAGCACGACTCTCGATTTACTCTTGCATAGAGTAAAAAGGGTTTTCAATGCACGTGAGCTACACAACATGTATTTACATCAAAACATCTATTGGCCCGCCGGATGCGGAGATTAGTCGTGACATTTACTCCGAGTCACACATTTCACCGCGTTTTAGTGCTATGAGCATAGATCTACTAAATCCACTACAAATATAAACAGGTTAGAAAATAAACGAGTGGTGGAACACACACAGCTTTAAACTTCGTGAGCGAAGACAGTGTACAAGATTGGGTATCGGGTCGCTGGCTATCAGACCTTGTGCAAGAAAGTAGTAAACAGTTCGCCGGAAATAAATGGCAACAAAGGACAACGAAACACGTAGCGCCAGTGCATTTGATACGACTCGATAGTGAGGACGGTCGTGTACAGTGTAAGCGACGACGCGCAGTCTCTGACACATCTCGCTGCAGTCTCTGACATCGTGTCGCCGTCACGCTCTCTCGCTGGGTCGCCAGCTGTCAAGTCGCCGTTTCTGGTTCCGGTCAGCCCAGGCCGTGCCGCCTTATTTGGGCATGGGCGTGGTGCGCAGGTACTGTTTGCCTGAGGGTACCGAGTGCACGTGCACTCCGGCCGGGAACATGTCGTTAGCCTCCTCCATGCTCAGGAACGGCACCACGAAGCACTCCTCACCAACCTGGAACACGGACAGACGGTTTTAGCATAGACCCGCAGACCGGGGAACCGTGTTTGAAGCTGGCAATGGTCGCAGTAGGTACTACTCACACAGGGCCGGCCGATTGAGGGGACAGGGTACCCAAAATGCCCCCCCCCCCTAGACGAAAATCCTGGGGCGCAAAAGGGTCATTTTGTCCCCCAGATTTTAGCCCGTTCAATCTGGGGGTGCCCCCATATTGAGCAGGCTAAAATCTGTGGGGGGGGGGGGGCAAAATGACCTTTTCCCCCAGTCCCCCAATCGCGAATTTTCCACTGGGGGGTATTTTGGGTACCCTGCCCCCCGCAATCCGCCGCCCCTGTACTCGCAAGACGAGCGAACATTCTCCTGAGGAGCGTTTTAGAAGCATTTCGTTGTTCTCCCTGTTTAATGTTCCCTAACAACAGACACTGTAGTTGTTAGGGAACTGCTTGTTGTAGTGTAAGGATTCTATGAGCTGATTTCCAGCCGTTCGATATCAGGCTGGCGGGTCGCTACCGTCTCGGTAGCTCCCGCGCATTCCCTAGATTGTCGCTTACCATGCTGAGGCCCGGCGAATATTTAAGCGCACGGCACTTTCGGCAGGATGTTCCTCAAAGGCGGGAATACGGCGGATTGGTCGTCTCGTCTACCAGGGCGAAACAAGGAGTTGGAACTGTGTTTAAAGGGAAATATTCACCTTCTGATTTTTTTCTCAACGACTTCTTAGGCCTCCGTTATGGTATAACGATGATGTGATCTACATTTTAGAATGAAATGCAATTATTCCCTAATTCAAAGTTGGAAGTTTGGACAAATAAAAAAGCAGGTACATATGCTTCTTTCGGAGTTCATGATCGGTGTTTTCCCTCCACTAGCGAAACGTGACATACACGTGAAACGTGACGCTTTTGTATCAATCTGTTCAACGTTGAATACCTCTCGTTTCTCAACAAATCGCATACACTAAATAGGTCGCCGTCCTGGGCCAAGCTAAACAACCGATTTCAATGCACTTTTTTCAAATGCTTGTTGATTGTTCATAAAAGTTTGCCACATATTCGCCAAAGATAGAGTGCAGGACAGATATTGCATACCTTCAGGAACATAATAATATAATAAATAACAATGCGGAGCAGGGGCGCAGCCAGGGGGGGGGGGATATGGGGCTAAAGCCCCCCCCCCCCCGTCGCGGCTCAGAGGGGCCCATCTCGGGTCTGAAAGGGGGCCCATCGTGGACTCAGAAAGGGCCCATTTCAGGCCTCATAAAACCAAATTTAGCCTCAGAAGCGAGCATCTCAGGTTCAGAAAAGGCCCATCTCAGCTCTCAGGCCCGGGAAGCGCCCATCTTAAGCCCGGAGAGGGCCCATCTTGGGCTCAGAAAGGGCCCATTTCATGCCTGGAAAGGGCCCATCTTAGGCTCTGAATGGGCCCATCTTAGGCTCAGAATGGGCCCATCTCAGATTTTGAAAGGGCCCATCGTGAACTCGGAAAAGGCCCATCTCAGTTTTGGAAAAAGCCCATCTTAGGCTCAGAAAGGGCCCATCTTAGGTTCAGAAAGGGCCCATCTCAGGTCTGGGAAGAGCCCATTTTAGGCTCTGAATGGGCTCATCTTAGGTTCAGAATGGGCCCATCTTAGGCTCTGAATTGACCCATCTCAGGTTTTGAAAGGGCCCATCGTGAACTCATAAAGGGTCCATCTCAGGTCTGGAAAGGGCCCATCTTAGGCTCAGAATGGGCCGGTCTCAGGTTTCGAAAGGGCCCATCGTGAATTCAGAAAGGGCCCGTCTCAGATCTGAAATGGGGCCATTTTAGGCTTTGAAAGTGAGCAGCCTGCACCTCAGGTCCGGAAAAGGCCCATCTCTGCTCTTAGGCCCGGGGAGGGCCCATCTCAGATCCAGAGAGGGACCCACTTAGGCTCAGAAAGAGCCCATCTCAGGTCTGGAAAGAGTCCATTTAGGCTGTGAATGGTCTCGTCTTAAGCTCAGAATGAGCCCATCTCAGGTTTTTAAAGGGTCCATCATAAACTCAGAAAGGGCTCTTCTCAGGTCTGGAGAGGGTCCATTTTAGGCTTTGAAAGTGAGCATCTCAGTTCAGGAAAAGACCCATGTCTGCTCTTAGGCCAGGTAAGGGCCCATCTCAGGTCCAGAGAAGGCCCGTATAATTTGGCCCTGAAAGAATCAAAAAAAGTATGGAGAGGACTGGGAAGGGCCCATCTTTGAGCTGGAGAAGGGACCGTTTCGGTAAATTAGGCCCAGAAAGCCACCATGGCAGGTTAGGGCTCATCTTACCCTTGAACTCAGACATGGCATGATCAATGATGGCTCACATGCAGACAAGAAAGGGCCCATTTCAGATCTGGAAAGGGTTCATCAAAGTCTTAGAAATCCCTCCCCTGTCTTGAGTTTGGGAAAAGTCCAATTTAGGTCCGGGAAGGGTCCATCTTAGGTCTGGAAAAGGCCAATCAGAGGTCCTGAAAGGACCCATCTATAGACCAGAAAAGGACCATCATCGGCTCAGATGCCTGATGCCTCAGAAAGCTGCCCATCTGACATCTCGGGGGGGGGGGGGGGGGCAAAGGCCCATTTTGCTTAAATTGGAGGGAAAATGCCCCTTACCCCCGGGCCCGGGCGTAGTGAGTTACACTAACTATGCGGCGTCAGGCGTCAGCAGTGTACGGGGGACGGGGCATTGACAAACATATAAAATAAATACAATACAAATGAGTTGAGGCAGAACAAAAGCCTTGGTCGAATGAATCCTGGATCCGCTTTTGTCATCATGGTTCGTGATCCTATTGTTTTTAAAGATTTGTGTGAGGGGTTTTGGTAATTGGTGTTATATAGTAGTGGCGGAGGCGGGGTAGGGGGCAGGAGGGACAAGTTGCCCCCCAACTCCAGCCGAATTTAACATTAACCCGCCATTGACGGGGGGGCGTTTAGCGTCTCCCTTAATCAGTTTTCGTAATACCTCAAAAACGAAAAGCGCCAACAACGTGAAACTTCAGGTACCTTATTCAAAATCAGTTTTACGTCTTCTGTGAAAAAATAAAGCAATTTTGTCGAACAAATTTCGAGTTATATCGAATTTAGTGACGTCACTACACACGAGTTTTACACCAAAATTAGCTAAAATGTAACAGACTGTACAAATGCCATATTTTGAGCAAAATGCAATCCAAAAACGTCCAAAGATAGACAATGACAAGGGCTACAACATAGCTATCTTGGATTTAAACAAAAGTTTTTGACCCCCCAAAAATAAACAAAAATGAGGAAAATGCCCACAAAATCAAATTTGTCAAAGCTATTAAAAAAGCCGGAATACATGTCAGAGAACCACATATGGGAAACCACCATACCAAATTTCAGAATTATATCACCATTGTTGACCGACTTATGGCATCTAAAGTATGGATAATTCATGACGTCATGTTTAACAATTGCGTTGTTTGGCTTTTATTGATCAGATACAGACAAATCAATGGCACCACTGCATTTCGGAGACAAAACTGGTCTACAAACATGCCTTTTTATTTAGATTGATCAATTTCAAATTTTGACCTTCAGTTTTAGCCTCCGCACTCCCCGTTTCCGCACTTGACCTGCACTTGACATTAACTTCACGCAAATTAAGTCAGGTGGGAAAATGACTATCACTATCGAATTGTACGTGGAAAATAACTCATAAAACATGTGTTGCATGACTTTCGTAGATATTTTGAGCATATTGACTTTTTGTGACATGACCTTGACCTTGGCCAACAATCTTACTTTAGCTCATGCGGGATGTGTATCATACCTTTGGCAGGACTTTGGGTGATCATGGTCGTAATCCAGGGCTTTGGATGGAAAGTATGGTCCATAAACTCAAATACGTCGATTTTGACCTTTGACCTGACATTTGACCTCACTTTGACATTTTTGAGTATGCTTTAGATTCGTCTCATTGAGATATTTTGGTTGTCGCATTGCGAGTCCCGCTGTGATCATTGGTTCGGAAGATAACCAGGGGGGGGGGGGTGTTTAACGCCCCCCCCCCCCCAGTCCCCCCAGTAAATGGCGTTCTGCTGAGACCCCAGTCAATGCCAGGTTAACCCTTTGACGTTGCATGAAAAGAATATACTTACAAAAATCAACTTTTCCCCCCTAAATATGAAGAGCTTCTGCCGCCCCTGATGTTGTCACCTCCTCTGCCCCTTCCCTTGCTAGACCCCACAGCATCCTTAGCTAGCGGATCCAGGGGGGGGGGGTGCAAAGCGGCAATGCGTCGCCACTTCATGCAAATTATGACGTCATGCATCTATAGTAGCTTTGATATGGAAACTATTGCACACAATAACGACGGACTTTAGGCATATATACGCAGGCTGCTTGTAACGTAAACAACCGTTGTGAGGAACCGAAACAAGTTTCGGGGAAATTAAACCTTCTTCTAAAAGGGACCCACTAGTCCTGTGTCGAAATTACTTAGCGTAGCGAGGTAATTATTTCACCACAACCCGTTTTTTTTATCTGCTCTACAAATCTGCTATCTCAGTTCAAAACCCCATGTTAAATGTGAACTATTCCCTTTAACTTGAAATATCTTTCGGTAGGAATGTTCATATGCAAAATGTAATACATTTACAATACATTTTGGTCTTGTCTGTCGATTTCAAGTGATTCTTTTTTGTGGGGGATAAGGCCATTAATTCCATTTAAGCACACAACACAACTTCATGGATAAATGGAAAGTTGGTGATACATAGGTAAGTGGATAAGCAAGATGGAGAACAAAAATGGAGTAAAATCAGATGACCTAAAATTATCGTGAATATCTGTGAATAGATCGAGAGATTACCTCGATCAGTGTATTTGCGATACCGTGAATGTGTGCACCTACCTACAGGTTACAATCAAGCCTGTCACAAATTTTCGTCATTGATACTGTTGACTCCTTGGAGAACATACCCATTTTATATTAAAGGGGGTATCCAGGGGGTACCCTGGACACCCGTGGGTACCCCCTTGAGCTGAGGGGCCCATTTTATGTTTGTCTAAGGGGCCCTAAGCGGTTTTGGCTGGCCAGACGCACCCTCGGTCGATCTGAGGGACGATTGTATTGTCTTGTATTTAACTACTTCGGGCCATCCACACACATTGTGGCTATTCCTAGCCCGGCGTCACGAGACATACAACAGTAGGTACATACATGGGAAACAGGGAGTTGACATTCATAGTCAGATACATACCGGATAAAACAATGGTGCACAGCTTACAAAACTATGCATCAACACAAAATAGACATAAACTGGTAATGTGGAAACAATAGCACAGACAAAGCATGGCTGTCACACGTTAGTTTACACCTCGGTCTTTCATGTAAACCCGCAAGTTCCGTTTAAATGAGGTAGGCCTCAGACCTGTCAGTTCGGTCGGTAAACTGTTGTAAAGACGATGGACTCGGTAGGAAAACTGACGTCGACCGGCTTCAGTGCGGATGCGAGGTATATGGAACTGCTCGTCCTGTCGTGTGCACCTATTGCGATGCGCAGCATTTCGGCTAAATAGCGAGGCCAGAAATGCAGGTTCCTCCCACCATCGTGCACGTTGGACCAGAGTGAGAGAGTGATATTCTGATAACTGTATGGAGGTGAGCCACCCTGGGCCACTCAAAACGTCCGAAATATGGTCAAATTTACGCCTTCCAGATAACACCTTGGCACAAAAATTGATCACTCTTCGGAGCTGCCTGTGATTTCTGTCTGAGCAGTTGCCAAAAACGGTTATACAGTAACGTACGTGTGACATAACCAAACCGTGGACGATAGTGGGAACCACATTTCGCGGAAGATAATGCCGAATGTGACTGAGTCCGATCAGTAGCCCGAAGCATATCCGGACAACATGCGCGGCGTGAGCGTCCCACGACAGGCACGGGTCAAAGATCACGCCCAGGTTTCGCACCGTGCGTTCCGGACCAATAGTCTCCCCACGGAAACATATCTCGATTGGTGGTACGTTACGGAGGTTCTGCCGGCTGCCGCACACCATTAACTGCGTTTAGGAAGCATTCACTTTTAGACAGTTCGCTCTGAACCCCATGTCAAGGGAGGAGAGGGAGCGTTCCATGCGATCAACCAGTGCACCGATGTTATCTTTCCTGCCGGATACTAGTATCTGCGTGTCATCGGCGTACTGAATAATATGTGCCTCAGGAACAAAGTAGCTCAAGTCGTTGGCGAACACGCTGTACAACAACGGCCCGAGGGAAGAACCCTGGTAAACGCCTATACTGTTCGGAAGCGGCTGGGACAGGTACTTGCGTCCGGAGCTGGGATCAGCGATGGATATACTTTGGGTGTGATTGATAAGGTAGGACCGAAACCATTCAGCATCGACTCCATGCAGTTGTAATTAAGTCAGAAGTTTAGTGTGATCGATGACGTCCAAACATTTACTTAAATCGATCAGACATAGGAGAGTAAGATCCCCCTGCCTGTCGAGGACAAGATATAATCGGACACACTGATCAGGGCGGTTTCGGTAGAATGACCTGGCCTAAACCCATGCTGAGCAGGAGAAAGTAAATTATTTTGGGAGAGGTAGGCATAGAGTTGATGCTGTACGATTCGTTCGACAATTTTGGCCATGCCAGGGACTAAGGAGATGGGTCTAAAATTGACAGGATTGGAACGAGGACCGGATTTGTGGATAGGATGGACAATGGAGTGCTTCCAGACTTCGGGAAAGTCACAGTTGGCGAGGCAGGTGTTGACAATGTTCAGCAGCGGCACCCCAATCGCGTCAAAACACATTTTGATGGTACGGATGCACAGGCCATCAGCACCGGAGGCTGGAGGGCTACGCATACCGTGGACTGTTCTCCCGAGGGTCTCATAGTCCACAGTCGAGACAGAGAAGGCGCAAGAGCCAACACGAGGCAATCGGCACATAAAGTCGACGGGAACCTCTCCGGACTCGGCAATCTCACGCGCATCAAGCACAAAATTTCGCGCCCCGCTACGCGGCGCAAATCAATCGGTGTTCTTTTCCAGTACACAAGGGTCTAATATAGACTGTACACACTGGCGGCCGCAGGGGGGGGATATGGGGTCATGGCCCCACTTTTAGCCTTAAATGGGGGGCAACATGTTTTTTGACACCACCTTTTGCTCCAGACATATTTCCTAGTTTTTACTCTGCATTCTGGTTCCAATAGCACAAATTGGTTCTCCAACCCGCTCAAAACCTCAAATTTTGGCGCCGCTTCGCGGCGCAATAACAGTTTTCGCATGCATAAGATTTATTGCTGGTAAAAAAAAACCTTTCAAACCCAACCCCCCTCTTCCCCGGTCACGAACCTCGACATCCCTCTTGGTCAATTCTTCATCAGCCGTCTGCAGGCTGCCCTTAACTGTACAAATAATATATTTTAGCACCATCCGCGGCACTTTAAATGATAGAAATGGTACGACTGATATTGCAAATACCTATAGCCAACGTTGTCAATTAACAAAACAAAAGCTGAAATAGGGGCACCCTCAAAATATAGTGGACCAAATCCGTTGAGTTTTCAAATTTGGGTATAGGTAGGGGCACCACTGCAATTGATGAGCCCCCCCTTGAATATTTTCTGGATCCGCCCCTGTCTCACCTGCCACTGCTCCGGCGTGACCACCTTGTGTTTGGCGGTGACGAGCAGCGACTCTATGATGCGTTCAATCTCGCTGGAAATGATCCGAGACCACGGTCAGCAATGTTCGACAGGCCGGCGGCCTGGGTAAGCTGGCCATAGACACGATATTGACAAATTCCAGACGGTTCACGTCGATAATGTTCCATCTATTCATCGCTTTAGTCAAGTATCTCGACGCAGCCATGCACCGTAAACGTAATGAAAGCGTCCCAGCAGGAGGGAAGTCAGTCCGCAGCAAAATTGTCAAACTTGGCGCCGAAGGTCCTGCTGTTCATTCTGATTGTTTGCGACTCTTCTCCCGGCAAATGTGGGTCTGAATGCCTTCCACAATCTCATCGCTCGCATGTCTGCGTTACTTTGCCTAATAACATCGACCCCCGGCGTGCACCGCATATCCACCGTACCACCTACTGCGTGTCCAGGTAAACTTCTGTCCCTCTCTCATCATATATTGGAGAGGAGATGGCAGTCAGTGTGGCACGATCAGACACCCCGCTGTGATCAACCCTTCCCACTGCACCTACCTGCCACTCCCCCGCTCCCCACCGACTCACGACTCACGCGAAGTTCCTGCCGGTGGTGCCCGGGTACAGCATAGACAGCTTGAGTCGCTGGTCGGGCCCGATGATGAAGACGGCCCGCGCTGTGGCCGGCTTGTTGTCGAAGCGCGGCTCATCCGGGTCAATCATGCCCAGCTTCCTGGCCAGCTGGCGCTGCTCGTCAGAGATGATTGGAAACGGGAACGGAGCCGAGCCTAGTCCGTTGTAGGAGCGGATGTCCTCGATCCACGCCCTGCAGGCCATGCAGAAACACCGTCATGTAGCCTTTTTCATAAAGAAATTGTACAAACCTGTTGTAGTTGTAGTTTGTAATTTGAACTTTA
>JAXIVJ010001542.1:35000-40000 GCA_036785665.1 Chirona hameri
CACACACACACACACACACACACACACACACACACACACACACACACACACACACACACACACACACACACACACACACACACACACACACACACACACACACACACACACACACACACACACTCAAAATGGTGTGGCGTCGCCACTGGTAGCAATGCTCTCTATTCTAAATATAGCAGACATAATGAAAATGAAAATCGCATTTTTGCATGCAACATGATAATCGTTTTCTCCGAAAGTTATTCACAACCGTCAAACACCGATTTGATGGTGAACTCAACACAAAAACTAATTAAAATCTGATAATAAAATGAATGATAGGATGCATTCGTTTTCACCATCGATATAAGTGCAAATGTATTATTAGGCAAAATAAATGCTGATCTACAATATTTGTGTTTATAAAGATAATGTGTGGATAGGGGGCTGGCGAGATCTAAATTAACCAGCGACAGTTCTACAGCGCTGTCGCGGGTACAGTTTCGCCACAGTTTTATCGCATTAAGATTGCTAGCGAAGTGGGAAAGGGATCGATTTAATATCATGTATCATACATAAGGCAAACCAATTGGTTTGAAGGACTACTTCTTATTCGAACGATTATAACGCTTTAACAACCAAGCAGTCTTTGTCAGAGAATGCGTGCATTTATGACTTTGTATTATATACCAGAAGCTGATAGGAATTTATCCTACCAGAGTGCGGACTTACTTGTGCGACTCGACAGGGTCGCACGAGATGCAGGCCATCTTGACGCCGCGCCTGAGCAGCGCCGGCGCCATCTTGGCTGCGGCGCCCATCTCGGTGGTGCAGACGGGAGTGAAGTCGGATGGGTGAGCCAACAGGATACACCAGCTGCAGAGACGCCGGTCACAGGTCACAGGTCAATCAGAGGTTACAGATCAGATGACCGAGGTCAAATATAACGTGCCTAAGCTACTCGGGACATTCAAATAGTCCTCATTTTAGACGTCATGTCCGGAAGTTTTGCTTTCAGATAGCTCGAGTTAAAAGAACTGGGTGACAGACTGGGAAAGGCAGATATCGGCTTTACAAACTTCGATCCGGAAACATATAACCAGCGTGAAACACATATATCTTTCATAGCTCCTCTATACGTAGCGCATAGCCGCAGCAGAGGGGCGAAATACGACCATTCAGCCATTTAGCCGTTCTGCCAGCGCCATTCTACTTCCGCCTGAATAATCAACGGCTGTTAAATAGGCCACACCCGCAATAAGTATACGGTGATATGAAGTGAGTGTCCGTAGTACTTACGATCCGCGGATAAAGTCGTGAAACTGGATACGCCCCTCGCTGGACTCGGCCTCGAAGTTCGGAAACACCTCGCCCAACACCACCATTTTGTCTGAAAACAGACATATGCGACACACACAAATCACGAAATGGTATTTTTATAACACTTACATTTCCTTATAAAATGACTTCCAAATTATTTTTAAGCCATGTAGAACATACTGATAAAACATTGGTATTTATTATACAACGACTACGGTACCTATTGACCATTGAAATAAAGGTGTAACGAATAACCACTACCTAAGATGGGTACCAGGGATGTAGAATCCTATTCAGTTGAGGGGGTTTCAGCTCCCCCCCCCAATTGGCTTCAGTCCCCTAACTTGGACGAGGAAGTGGGTCAAATCCGTGGAAAAATCTGTATATTTGTGGATTTTGATGGTACTGTAAGCGATTTTTCCCAGCACAGCCCCCACCACTGGCGGATCCAGCCTCTCTCCGTGGGGAGGGGGGGTTGGCAAAAAGGTACGCCATCTTTTTTCTCCACAGACTTGGGCCGGGCGCCTTATTTCGGTATTCGAGCTTAAGAAATTCACTTTTCAAATTCTCAAAAAATGATTTTGTGGATTTTCATTCCGAAAAAAATCAGTTTTTATTGGATTTTTGTTGGGTCAAAAACACACAATTTCGCAAATCCGAGATTGCTATTTTGAAGAAAATGTTATTTCTTGTCTTTCGACGTTTTTATTTGCAATTTGTTTCAAAACTGCATTTTCTACGATTGTTCAAACATTTAGCGTTTTTCTACCAAAAATGGCATGACATGGCGTCATTAAAACGCTATTATCTCCCAAAATAAGACATCAATTTCATTGGAATTTGGCGAGAAGACGTAGTATTGATGCCACATAAAATACGAAACGTTTGACGTTGATATCTATCACAGTTTTCAAGTTATTGGGAAAATCCGGGAGGGGGCGAGGGCAGTGTCAGCCCCCCCCCCCTCCAGCGGGGCGCGGGTTAAGCGCGGACCAGGGCTGCTTGAATTGCATTAGGTGCGGTGTTTTGTCTATCATTGAAAGAAAGGTATACAAACAAACTTCAAATTCAATCACTCGAGAAAGAACAAACTTCCGTTTTCATGAAGTTTTCTCCTAAGATCATTGTTTTTTCACGTTCAGTGCAGGGAACGCATGGGGGGGGGGCATACTTGTATTGAATGTCACTCTCATATTTCTGTGAGGGAACGGGGCATTTGCTCCTGATGCCTCCCCTGGATTCACCAGTGCCAGCAATTACCGCGAAGGAGAGCCTCTGTCAGACACTTAATGGAATTCATTTTCCCATTTTCCCATGGGGGGGGGGGGGGGGGCATTTGCCCCTGATGCCCCTCCTGGATCTGCCAGTGTCCCCCCGAAACTTTTTTGGAGAAGCTACACCCCTGATGGGTACTTTAACACGCGCAGTGGAGAGGGGTATGTATGCCACTAGCACGCAGTGGAGGGGGAGGAAGGAGGGGGGGGGGCTCTTTAGTGCCCCCTAAGATCTCAGAAAGTATGAGAGTGAGAATGATGAAACGTATAACGTAGGTATGATGACTTACATTTTGTGGGGAAAAAAATTGACCTTCAATCAATATCTTCAAGGTCAAACGAGGTCACGAAGGTCAAATCTGGCCAAATGTCACAATTTTGGGAATTTGACCTCTGTGACGTCACAGGTCACCAACAATGTGTTTAAAGTTGTTTCAGGGGATGAACATTGACATTGGCTACCGAATGGCGTTTGAATCATCCCGAGCCGACTGTTGGTTCCGAAGATATCGATTTGCCGACCGCGATTCTGGCCGCCATCTTGGACTGCAAATCCATATAACTCAAAAATATATCGACCGATTTCGTTTTTTTTGCGTCAAGCGAACGGCTATTGAGTTGGCGTTAATGTATCGCAAAAACACCGCTCTGTTCTGCTTCATTTTTAGCTATTCACGAAAAACATGTGGGGGGGGCACAAAAGTCCCCCCCCCCCCTCCACTGCACGTGTTAATACTTTAACCCTATTTGTAACAGGGGGGGGGCGGATTCCGCCCCTCCTCATGTTTTTCGCAGATATCTCCAGAACGGCTGGGAGCAGGCCCATGACATTTTGGGACTTTTCATAGAATTGAATACGGCATTTGGAGTCAAAATTTTGAGTTCTTAACCTGTACAGAGGCGGTTCCAGGGCACAGTTTTGGATGGGTTCGGAGGCGACATTTGGCGATAATACGGAAATGCGATCTTCACGGTTTCTTCCTAACTACCTCAAGTATGAAGGAGTTACATCAGTTTACGGTGATTGTAACAAGTTGCAAATTAGTTGATGTTAATGAAATATCATACAAATTGCATGGCAGAGGCGGTTTCAGGGGCTTGAAAGGGGGAGGGGGGGGGGGGGGAGTTCCAGGAAGTATTCAATGCTGGGCGGGAAGCCAATAGAGCAATGTAAGGGACATTTATAGCTATCAAGATGCAAAAGATAGCTTCTGCTTCCATTATTTGCATAATTTATTACATATAGAGTTTCAGGGGCGTGCTCAGGCACATGCAAAGGGGGGTGACTGGCATGGTGATGACGATATGCCAGCGATAACGGGGCAATAGACGTTTAGCTTATAATGATATATGCACATATGAGACCAGAAAAGGGAATAAAGTCATTTTTTTGCAGAGGCGCGCTCAGGAATGGAAGAAAGGACGTCATATTATTGCAAGGAAACTAAGAAACATGGGCGAACAATGACATAAAATACTGCAGTTTCCGGATGAAGCACGCACCACAGGCTACTCTACGAACGATTATAAGATAATAGGCGAGTCCAGGTAGGGTAAAAAGGGGGGTACGCAATGTTAATTGAAGTTGCAAGTGAAATAGTCACTGTTGACTAGTTAGTATCATAATAGCGGATCATATATTTATCAAAAGGTCTTGCGCCGCCCCAGTTTGGATCCTGGATACGGCTATGATGAAGTACAACATGCAAAAAGGAACTATCTACGATCAGTAACATATTTATAGTGCTGGGTAGCAACTTGTCTGCGGTTAATATTTTTTCCCAATTTGACCTCCCTTTTTCACTAACCTGGTACCACCTATGGCACAAAATATGATTTATAACTGTTTTGTCTAATGCCACAATCACATGTCATTTCATTTATCAAAAAACAAACATAAAAAATGGTTTTATTACGCATTTACGTCACCCCCATGTTGAGTGACCTGCACACGCCTATGATTTTTGCATTGTCAAACGTCACCATCATATATCAATTTCCAATTCAATCTCTATCGATTCCTATTAGTTGTGTTAAAATCGGTCGATAAACATGAAAGCTATGTTGGATCAAAAGTACCACTAAAATTTGTAGTTTTTACCCCCCTGTTGCCCCCTCTCCCAAATTTAGATTTGTATTATTATTTAGAAATGTAGATCGTGTTGAGTGGAACCAAACACCGTTTCATTTGTGAAAATCGGACGAGTAGATCTCGAGATCTCCGGGGGGGGGGGCGGAATCAGCCCCCCCCCCCTGTTACAAATAGGGGTAGCCAGGAGCCTGTTACAAATAGGGTTAAGAGGCGTCAGGCGTGGTAACGATCACTGATCTCATGGAGTATTATCCGTACGTTGAACATTCGTAGAATAGGACCGTTCCAAAAGTTAGTGTCAAAAGTTGGTGGGCCGGGCCCCCCAGGATCGCTCC